>SJJU01002552.1:0-22646 GCA_012932125.1 Conopomorpha cramerella | reverse complement strand
CGGGGGCGCGGGGTCGTTGCCCCCGTCCTGTGTCCCGCTGCTATTGTACATTGACATTCTAAACTACACAATACAACAAAACTCTGACCTCTTTAGACGGTACATTCTCGTAATCGTTACAGACCACGTTAAATTGAATCTGTCAAATCAGTTGGGGCAACTAATGTCCTGCGCTATATGAGACGTAGTATATTAGAGAGTTGAAATTACGTTGGTCGATAGTAAAATGGTCCGATTAGACCCTTCGGCTTACGAGGGCTGTTTAGGACGGGAGTATTTATCGCGAGCTCTTTACTACCAACAACGGTACGGGCCGTAACGCGTTTGGTAAATAGGCAATGTGCTTTACAGTTACGAGGTACCTAAACCGATACTCTAATGACTAACAATAATAATGAGTACGAAAGAGATTCCCCTAGAGTTATAAATTTAATTTATTCGGAATATTTGCTAAATTATTTGTCTACAGTTAATATTAGCGTCAGAGGAAATAATAAAGGAAAGAAAGGTTCGGATGGTTCGAGCGGCAAAACCATTTCGAATCTTATTTACAATTTGACAATAAGAAAATTGTCATTTTTTATTTAATACTTCATTGCAACAAAGTACAATAGGCGGACTTAATACCAATAGTATTATCTACCAGTCAACCCCACAACATGGGAGAAAAAAGGTAATTCGGGTCAGTATTACAATGACAATAAGTAAAGGACATTTTAATATGAAAGAAAGGAATACAATATTAAGAAATAGTTTGTATAGTAAAAAAGGTTCGCAACAGTTAAAGTGAAGGAGGAAAGGAACCAACTCTTGTAGCACATACACACATCAAAAGTGTCTAGGTATCAAGTACATTTTAGAAGATTACAATCAAGAATATACATATTTTACAAAAACTGAATTCATTCATAATTTATTCAAAATGTGGTGATAAGTCATTGATACAGGCATGGAGAATTAGGTAGGAAACCAATACAGAAGATTTGATTTAATTAAATAAATCAAGATTTTTTTAGAGCTAAAAATGTTCTTGATACCTAGACACTTTTGATGTGTGTAGTATGGTTAATTTTAGTAGGTCTTAAAACCTAGCTCAATAAGTATGTAGGTACTGCTAATTGGGAAAAAATATAATTAAACACGTATCATGTACATACTGTAAAAGGACCCATAACTTAGACCAAACACAACTATACTTGCAAGCTGCGTACCACTCTCAGTATTTCTCTTTTCCACCACAATGTATGGAAAATGATGTACATCTGGTGAGCGTCTGTAGTCCAGTTGGTCGGTTACTTGACTTGTAACCGGGAGGTCGCGGGTTGGAGTCCGGCTACTGGACGTGTACCAATGGGACTCTTTTTCAGAGCCTATGTACGCAGCGCAACGCTCGTACGGTGAAGGACAACATCGTGATGAAACCCGCACACCACAAGGTGTGTCAACCCTATAACGGCGATGGGCTCCCCCCCTGTCACGTTGGGTTAAATACGCTTGGTGAACCGTGGGCATTTGCTTATTAAGCAAGTGCCTCTGCCTACCCCGCTTTGGGATTAAAAGACGTGAAGTATATATTTTTTTTTATGTACTTCTGGATCCGAACTGTCATTTTTACTACTAATTCGACAGTTTCGATCCAGATTTACCCTGATTCGCAGTAAGGGACAGAAGATATCTTCTTACTCTTTCACTCCTGCATGTTTTTCGTATCGTTGTCTCGTTTTATTCTAAACGTCAGTTTAGTATTGGAAGTCTTGTTGTTTATGGTCTGAGAGCCGGAACAATGGGCGTAAATTTAAAGTAAACAATACCTTATCTATTGTAAGTATGTTTAAAGTTGATAGCCCAGTTTCCGGTACGCTGTCATTAAAACTTTTTTCCTTCCTTACTTTACCTGTCAAAAAGGGACAGCTATAGATTTGATGACAGATTATCCCTAATGTACCTTCCGGAAACCGGTTGTTGTTTGTCCAATTTTCAATAATTAAAAAATCTTTTATATAAAAATCAATGCCACTTTTCGTTGTCATGTTATAACTTCGGGACGGGTGGACCGATTTCGCTAATTCGTCCTTTGTTGTGCCTATTAATGACAGCAGAAGGTTCTTACGAAAGAAAAAAATTACATCCACTGCTGGGCACAGGCCACACTGCAGGTTATACTAATTTTATATGCATATTAATAGTTAAGACAGACCGGACCCGCCCTTGCTCGCGACACGGAGGTCATCGTGGGGGTTTAGTCGGTAAGAGTCCGACACTACCTCGTTCGCTGTCCCCATGGCCGCCGGGTGTCCATGAGGATTCCCCCACGTAAAAAAAAGGACAACGTCTGTCGAGTCCACTAGTATAGTATAATTTAGATACGTTAGGTAGGTACAACACAATTCACAATGAACTCAACCATGAAAATCACAAAAAAGAGACCTAAAACCTAAAAATGGGTAGAAAAATGAAATATGTATATTATTAATTACATTCCACGAATACTACAACGAAGTAGCTACCAACAAACTGTCACTTTCTAACAAGCAACAAATCATAATACCATAGTCACGATATTTAAAGTCACGCAAGGGTGAAATGATATTTCATGCGTCAATGGACACAATTTCTTACGTCAAAAATATTATTAGGTACCTATTACAATATTCAGCGCCCTCTAGGCTGTTCTAGAAACGTTGCCATTACAAAAAGAAGTAACATCTCGAGAAGCGAAGAAAAACAAACGCGATGCAACGATGGCTTATTGAGATATGCTTTTTATTACCAACCGGGAGCTCTCAAATATTTCTACAAATACAATACCCGTCAGCAAACGTTCCGGGTCACAGATAATGTGTGTCAACACATCTAAATATCTCGCAATCGAGGAGAAGTAGGTGAGCAGATGATACTGTTTTTAGGGTTCCGTACCTCAAAAGGAAAAAAACGGAACCCTTATATGATCACTTTGTTGTCCGTCTGTCTGTCTGTAAAGACCCTTTATCTCAAGAACGCGTGGACGTATCAAGCTGAAATGCACATGAAATACTCAGGTCTATTGTCCCTTTAAGCTGTGAAAATTTCAAACTTCTAAGTTAACGCGGTCAATACAGCAGTTTATACCGACACCTTAGACAAATTTCCTTCACATGCTAGGGAATCAAAACCTACAGGGTACTTCTCGTGTACTCAGAATCATGAAATTCGGCACGAAGCAACGTTATATAGTACCTACAGATAAAGGAAAATATAATTGCGAAAACGAAAATCATAAGATGTTGTCTTGTGTTCAATAGAACTATGTACTTTCAGAATTACACAATTTACTGAAGTTTTATATGTCTCCTCTAACCGTGAAGCTAAAAGGGACCTAGGACCTTAGTCATCAGGTCTTTGCTCAAAGAAATCTCTCCTTGTTTGCGAGATATTTCTATTAGATAGGTTGTGTTAATCAACTTATGTGTAACCCGGAATTTTTGCTCACGAGTGTAGTATATAGCTATTTTTTACTCCTAAATATTGCTTACGTTAAAGTAGCATCATTGTTAAAACATGCTTAACCTAAAATACAATTTTGGCCGTGTACAAGCTTGGCTGGCTTGGTAGATTTAGGGCTTATATAGGTATTCAACAAAGGAAATTCCCACAGAACCGGCAAGCTCAAGACATCCCACTTGATTAGTGGGAACACACGGGAAGGAAAATCTCATACTACACCTCTTTGTAGTTTCCCCGAAATTATTTCCTCATGGGAGGAACTTATGTCAATTTTTTGACCTGAAACTGGCAAAGATATGAGAAGTCACAATCTATATAATAATATTCCTAATAAGGAAGAAAAGTTTCTATAACCTTTTGAAAATTCACCTTTTAAATTCTAGGTGTCACTCGCGCACGGGGTGACAAAGATTGTATATTTTTTTTCTTTTAAATAATGCACATATCAGGTTTTCTAATTCGATAACTAAGTTAGGATACGCACATGGGTGTTTTGGCACTAGGTGCGCTTAAAAACTTGGTAGAAATAGCGAAAACTCATATAATAGCATATTTAAACATTAGGGATCCTTTCATAATGAAACCCAAGATAATATGAAAAAAAAAACTTAAACCTTTCGGATGAAATCGCAGAACAATTTCGTACTTCCAATAAAATGATCTCCATCTTAATGGGTATTATACATATAGATGTTATGTATTTACATAAACATTCAAACCCCAAATTAAATGAAGTTGCAAAAAAAATGTATACGGAATGTGAATGTAGCTCGCAGCGCAGGTGACTCAAAGAGCGATCCCCTTGTTCATCAAATATATAATTGCATGAAAAATGATATACGTCAGGGATGTGAATACCGAGATGACTGTTATGGATGAATGGATGAGGAAAAACATGTTTTTCGAACCCCACTAAGAGTCGGTTGATGATAAAACAGTATATCGCTGAAGCATATACATAAAATGTACTGTATTTTTATTTTCCATTCACCTAATCTATTGATATATAAATTTAAAAAAATTACGAGACCAATGCTTCCACGCGCAATGCGCAACTTCATCCAATGACATTAAAATGTAAAAACCACCAATTTTTGACTTGAGCGGTGTTGTTAGCTAAGGGACGAAATGCGAAAGTAACTATCTGTCTCGCTTTCACGCCAAAACTACTAAACTGAATAAATAAAATGCGGCCTGATAGAGGACATGGGCTAATTTTTATCCTTATACTTATACTTTGGGATGCGTCACTAAATATTACAGTGTTAAAGTTTGTATGAAATACTGAAACTGCGCAAATTAAATCGCGCACTAGGACACTCCGCGATTATCTGGATACATTACCAAAAATTACCGTTATTCATAATGAAGTATAACATAAGGACATGTTATAGAACTTGTTCCTGAATCACAGAGAAATCTATACGCTCACTTATTGAAATAACGCGACATATCACAATATTTTGTTATTGTGAAAAGAATCCTAAGTCATAGTAATAAGATTGTTATTTTAATAGTTTCACGTCTCAAGATATCGCGCTGTTGCAGTAAATGAGCGCTATGTACAGTAAAAACAATGACATTAAAACTGTGGACTTTATTTTATTACATAAATACATGCACTCACGTCTATAATTCCTAACGGGTTGAAGAGAACCTTAAGGACAGACATAATGCTTCCTAGATAGACATATTATGTATATTTAATTTTGAAACAAAACATTACATACAACAATCGAAATGCTATAAAGGACAGGTGAATTTTGAAAATGTTGGCATTTAAAAAAGCAGTATTTGGTTCAATAATGTTGTATGTTAATTATAAACTTTCTAAAGGATACATGTCTGTATCATTCACTCCCTTATAAAGACATCCCTTTCACACTTTCCCTGACTGGTTTATTTTTTAGCGAGTTCATTTGACATCATGTCGATTAATAAACGGTAAAAATACATTCAAGCCAAATTATATTGTGCTACAAAATACATTACTGAATTATTTTTTAAAAAAAAAACGCGCACTGTTATTACATTAAGGGCCTTACTAATAATGGCGGATTTGCTATTTCGAAGATACACAAAGCTCAAGTTAACTTGTCAGTTGTATGTCAAATACGGAATAACCAGTTCAAGTAGACCTGTAATAACCGTTGTATAAGTGACAGTGCGTTTATTGGTAAGGGGGTAATAGTATAAACCGGGTATTAGGTTTAAAAATCATCGTCAACTGGAGTTCTACTAATAAACTCGGTATAACTATTACCCAGTTACCCTCAGCTCAACTTAACTTATCAGTTGCATGTCAAATACGGTATAACCAGTTTCAATAGAACTGTAACAACTTCGGTTTAAGTTACACCGAGATTATTACTAAGGGTGCTAAAGTGCAGGCGCCATTTTAAAATTAGTATTTAATTGCCGCCATTTTGATTTCGTCAAGAGTAGGCAGTGATGTAACAATTTCAAAACAAACAAAATGTTGATTAACAAAGTTCCCCGTAAACATTAGATGCAAGTTGAAGTGTTTCACCACAGCCGCTGACGGCACATACTTACTGCTGTTTAAAAGGCTTCCCTGCGCAACTGTGCGTTTCACTTCGGAGGGAGCTGTGTACAGGTAGGTACATTAACACGTGTGTGTTGGGTACTGTCATGAACAAAATTGCCGAGCAAAGTTACGTGACATTTGATATGTGAACTATTCAAAATAACTGTACGTAACTTTCACGACTGTTATTCCAATGAGAATCGGGATGGAGTTGTCTCTTTCTCTTCTGAGTAATAATCATCTACCCATATTTCTTTAAAGCATCTGTAGTCCAGTGGTTGCACACTTGACTTGTGATCGGGAGTCTTTTTCAGAGCCTGTGTACGCAACGCAACGCTCATACGGTGAAGGAAAACATCGTGATGAAATCCGCACACTATTAGGTGGGTGATTACTATAACGGCGATCGGCTCACCTCTGTCACGTTGGGCTAAATACGCTTGGTGAACCGTGGGCTCTTTTAGCATCGTGTCCCTTTAACCTCATGTGCATCTACCTACCCCACATTGAGATTAAAAGGCGTGAAGTGTGTTTTTTATTTCTTTATAGCGACTGTAGCCTAGTGGACCGATACTGGGTCCTGCAATCGGGAGTTTGTGAGTTCGAGACTGGCTGTAGGTACTAAGCGTGAACCAATGCACAAGAGTCTATGCGCTACGCAACGTTCATACGGTGAAGGAAAACAACGTGATGAAACCCGCACACCATAAGGTATGTGAACCGTATGACGGCGATCGCCTCACCCCCTGTCACGTTGGGTTAAATACTCTTGGTGAGCCGTGGGAATTGCTGAGCAAGTGCCTTTTATACCCGGCATAGGGATTAAAAGGCGTGAATATGTGTGTATGCGTGTTAGTTCTATGACGATAATTTAACAGGTTGGCAACGTCTTATTATGGGTACTGACTACGTCGTTAGTGAATGTGGAAGTGACAAGCTGTAGTCGGGAACGTATACCCACCCTTAAGGCTTTCAGAGTTGCTTCGAAGAAAAAAAAATCCACACAGAATCCTCCACTCACCAGAAAGTAAGTAAACGGCAAAATTCTAAAACTGCTTACACCAAATAACGATACGAAGCACAATTCAATCTGACCTAGATATAATGTACAAATTAACTGTGTTTGTAAGTAGGTACTTGAATTATTATTAAATATTCACAATTCTGTAAGCGTTTCTGAAAATTTTAATTCACATTGTACATTCTGCCCGTTGTTGGTAGATAATTGCGTAGCCAACTGGGACAAACATTCCTACTGAGACGTCAGCAACAGAATTGCCAAAATAAATATCGAAAACGAGTCCCGGACGCGATAAAAGATACCCCCGGGCCTGAAAATTGGATAACGCAGACTGTTTAATTAAAGAACAGACCTTTGAACATGAAGAACAAATAAATGGTAGGTACAGTAACGGATTATATATGTACTGAACGCAGATTTATTACTCACGCTCTTCTTCCATAAGTAAACATATTCGTGACTGTACTGTAGGCACTTTTTCACGATTCGTGGACTTCTTTGTTGTGAAAAATACGTGACATATTCCCGCAATCAAACCTCGCAATTTGTGGCGAATTCGAACGCAGTTGCCAGTCAAACTGGTAATTTTAACGGGAATAATTCACACTGTGCCATTCATTCAAAAGAAGAGTTTTTTAAAACAGTACGAACAGCGTGCGTCAATTAAAAGAAATGTATGACATATTTTAAATAAATATTATATTACTTACTGGAGAGTAAAAGATAGTCACGAGCAAATAACTTCATAACTCAAATATATTTTAATTGTTAATAATGAGTATCATGAGTAATTAAAATTATAATAAAAATAAATTAGCGAAATGCGCTCTTGTTATGTTCGGAATTTCTTATTCGCTTCAACAACAGTCAATGACGGTGGCTCCATTTCTCGAAATATTAAACAAATATTCGGAATGTTTAATACTGCGCACCCCGTAACAAACTCGTATTTACTACGTTAAGATATAACATAATTACTCTGCATATGTGGCTATGTCCCAAAATAGGCACGTCACACTGACACCGAAGGTAGATGGGACTTAGACGAATCGAACAAGCCCATAGAAAAGTATCACTGGTGTTGAGATATAGCCAATTATACAGGGTGTCCCAAACACCTATTTTGGGACACTCTGTATATATGGATAAGGTTTGTGTTCGAGACCGGCTACGGTTGTACTGAGCGTGTAAAAATAGGTCTTGTTTTCAGAGCCTTTCTACGCTTCCATCGTCCATACGGTAAAGAAAAACATCGTTATGAAATCTGCATACCAGAAGGTGTGTGAACCATATGGTCCAACGGCGGTAGATGAACACCCTGCCACGGGATGGGTTGGGTTAAATACTAAGGTGAACCGTGGTCATTTGCTAAGCGAATTATCAAATTGCGCATTAGCGAATTGCCAAAACCGATTTATGTATGCATGTATGTATGCAGCGAAGAAGCGAAAGGGGTATGTCAGGACCGTGACAAATGGAGATCTGTAGTCTCTGCCTACCCCTCTGGGAGACAGGCGTGAAGTGTATGTATGTATGCAGTTTCAGCGTATGGAGTTTAGCAATACTCATTTTGGTACTTCTTTCATAAATATTACACGTTCTATAAATAGGAGAACCAAAACCAAATATATATACCTCAAGGAAAATTCCCTAATAACTGAAGAGTACACAAACAAAACACCGAAACAAACCGAAACGTATAAAATCTATTTGTACTAAGTAAATGTATTCCATAAATAGCAAAGTCCATTTTCAAGTTTATTGAGGCTTCAGTTTGCAGCCAAAATAGAATACTGTGGCTAATTAATTCCAGCTTGGCTAAGCTTGCGACTTTTTTTTTTCTAGATTAATACCAAGATTTTTGATCGAGTTCTAATTCCTACAATATATAGTTTGATAAACCAGTAAGGCTTTAGAGGCGAAATATACACTTGCGAGCAAAATTGCCAATTTTATTTTCTTTCAAAAACAGTTTATTTTACTCAGCCAGCTCTCCTCGATTGCGCGATATTTAGATGTGTAGTGTACACAAAACTATGTGTGATCCCGAATTTTTGCTTACGAGTGTACGTATAGAGTATTTAAGGCAGAATTGGATCATTTATCTACTTATAAATAAAACACGCTTCACTGTTCATTTATCTTAACCGGAATTGCGGCAGGAACCATGCAAAAAAAGGTTATATGTATTTACAAGGGTCAAAATCTCTACTATTATTGTAGCATTACAGTAAGAAGATAGATAGAATCCGCAGCGCAAATACTCATTTATTTTTCACATCCGTTTGTGGCTCCATTCATGGAGGCGGCGGCGGCAGCGGCGTGGTGCTCACGGGCCCAGTGGGCGGGTGAGGGGGGCGGACGCAGGCTGCGGGGCGAGCGCAGGCGGGGGGGCGTTCGCAGACTACGAAACTTTCCCTAATCACGTCACTACCCATCACCCGGGACCGAAGCTCCGAATTACACCATAATACTTCATGAATATTGATATTATCGTAATGTTTTACAAGTTGCAAAATTCATAAAATATGATGACGTCGTTACGGGATTTATTACGAAACGGGCCGGAAGGCAATTTTGGCAGAAAATGTAAAAAGGGGGCCGACAAAAAGATGGCGCTGTGAAGTCTATCTTTGTCTGTTGTTCTCCGTATTCATAGCTAAGTGTGTATGTTCACATTGTTGTTTTTTCTCATTTTCAGGAAGAGACAGTGACAAAATTGCCTCGACATAAAGTGAAAAAACTATGTGTGCGTAATTTTAAATGGAAATGCAAGTATAAAAAGTGTATGTTCAACAAATGTGAGCAAAGGTTATTCATATACTTTTTGACATAGTCTCCTGGTACATTAAAAAATATTTCGAAAATGCAAGCAGAAAATCTATGACACTGACATATTAAAATATATTTATCTGTACTACAATTGTATCATCATCATCATCATCATCAGCCCATACTTGTCCACTGCTGCCCACAATTGTATACCACTGGTAATTTCTTACGTCGTGCTCTTATTTATAGAAACAATAAAAACATTCTTTTATTTACTACAAACTCTTAGAACAATAAACAACAGTTGCAAACCGACAGCAATCGGATTAATTGCTTGATCTTCCTGAGGTTACTTCCTCATCGAGATTTCTTCAGTTCGGAAAAACTTCACTGGTCTCTTAACCAGTATAAGTTGAAACTTGGATCTTATAAAATACCTTTTGCAACAGAGTTGAATAAGGTATCCATTTTGCTAAAGTGAATATTTATTATGGTTAAAACGACCACTAAGAGACAATATCCGTATTTGTGCAGCAAGGTTTGTCGGGGTATTCAAGTCATGTGTTCATTAGTTACTTCAACAATGCCATCGCTATGGTATTTGTCTAACATTTCATCACGTCAATAAGGTATCGGAAAGCGTAAATCATTCGGAATGGAAACAGCAAACATTGTAAAAATCGCTATTCGTCTATTTTTTAAAACTAAGAACTTTATAAGAAAAGTGAAGAATGATTTCTTGTTTTATACGGAGATTTTATACGAAGATACAACGTCTATATTTAGCCCATTCGAGTCTAAGTTTATCCGATTATTTTGAGTCTTAGTTGTGTAGGTAGGTTTGGCCTTTAAGTAGAGATTTATAATGGATAGTATTTAAACGTGCATCAAAAAAGTCTAACCTAGGTTAGGTTAGGTTACCAAAATACTGACTTAGCGACAAAATTACTGATTTGGTCTTCTAATTGCCATTCTGATGATAACTTTGGCTTTTTAGGTGTGCAAGTTAGTAATTTTGATGTACAGTTTATTATTTTCCATTTATAATCGTCACTACTATTGTAGAATTTAATACAAATAGTAGGTAATCAAAGTCAAAACGTTTATTTTTCAGAATAAATAGCGTAGCATAACACAAAGCTTGATGAACGTCATTTATGACTTTAAAACAAAAGTAATCGTCCCCGGTTCGAATTAAATGTAAATAGTATGTAATTAAAAAAGAACTGCACCTCACCTCTCTTAATCCCAAAGCGGGTTAGGCAGAGGCATATGCTAAGCCTACGATTGACTGAGCGTATTAAACAGTAAAAAATCAATAAACAGACTTAACCGACTTCAAAAAGGAGGAGGTTCTCCCTATTTCTTTCCCGTGTTTCCTAAAATTTTTCACTAAGTGAACCGATTTGGATGATTATTTTTTGACGTGACAACGTTTAATAACTCGATACTACGGGCTACATGCACGAAAAACATGACGTCATTGTCCTTTCCGCAAGCGAGTGTACTACTACTACTGCAATGTTTGATGGTGTCACGTCAAACTACCGTCCGTATACCGACTTTGCAGACAACCATCTTTTTTATTTGAAAGCTGATACTCCCGTTTTGCCTCATTTGGTTCCGTTCCGACAGTGAGATCCATGAGCAAACCTGTCAAATTTTGATAGTTGAAGTCGGTTCTTCTTTTTTAAGTTATTAACCAGTGTAGGACGCCCTCAGGCAAGGTGGACTGATGATATACGCAAGATGGTTGGCAGAAGCTGGATGCAAGAAGCCGAAAACAGATCACAGTGGCCTGCAATTGGAGAGGCCTATGTCCAGCAGTGGACAAGTATGGGCTGATGATGATGATGAAGTTATTAACAGTTCCAAATATTATGTTGTAAGTAATCATTGGTCAAATATCTAACAATTAAAGAATTGTTATTACCGAAACTATGCAGTCGAAGGAGTGTTCTTGTCTATCCCAAAAGATAAGGAAGAATACCGTTAGAAGGCGTGAAGTAAAACCTTCATTTCTTATCAGTCTATATGTACATATACATATGTCTCCCACTAATGTTTTTCCTTTGTCCTTATCTAACATATAGAATAGTGCGATAGAGACACTTGGGGAAGTATGAGGATGGTACAAGCTTGTTTTGCGGATTAGGTAATTTAAGAGACCGAATATTCATCTCTAGGGAAGAAGGAACATTGAGATGGATTTATTGTTCAGTACCTGTGGCCCGCGGCTTTGCTCGTTACTTTTCCCCACCTAGTTTCGTCAAAATGCTATTATCCGTGAAGAAATAACAGACGCTTGGTGAACCGTGGGCATTTGCTTGAGCAAGTGCTTCTGCCTACCCCGCTTTGGGATTAAAAGGCGTGAAGTGTATTTTTTTTTTAAATAACAGACCTACACACTAGCCATAAACTAGCATTTATATTTGTAGGGTTTATCATCGCATACTTCTTAAGAACATAACACTTCCAAGTGTCTTTGTATTTGTGCACAGTATTATTCATATTTATAAAAAAAAAGTCGGACGCACTGCGATTTCATTCGCGTAGTTTCATAAAACCCTCTATTTAGTGACGCGACCACAGGATAGGGATAAAAATTAGCCTATGTCCTTTCTTAGGTTATAAATAATCTTTGTATAAATCGGTTCAATGGTTATGGCGTGAAAGCGAGACAGACAGACAGTTACTTTCGCATTTATAATATGAGTATAGATATTATAATTGTATGAAAATAACATTCATATCAATGTAATTGTCAGCCAAGGCAATACCTACATAATAGTCGGTTTAACTTTATGATTACGTACCTACCAAAAGTACTGTTTTATTTTTACCCACACACTATAAAAAATAACAATTTAAACATATCTGGACGTCTGTCCGTACATACTTATTATCAAAACTTTAATGTTTCCGTAAACTAATATTTCATCGCGCCTGTCTCAGAGTGGTACAGGCAGAGATAAGAGCGCACTCCATTCATCACGGTTGTGGCATACACATCACTTTCGTCCCCCTATCTTTTACGAGATACCGCAGCGTGCATATGCGAAATGAGCAAAATTAGAGAAGCGAAATCAAATCTCTGTGATAATATCATCATGGTAATACAGTGGAAGGACATTACTGCAGAGGCGGGATACATCAAAACTCCTAATTCACACAGACGCAATTTTTCTCCACCTATACCGAATAGGAGATTTTACTGTAAATCAGCCTTAAGTTGTTAATTATGAGGTTGACAGTTCCCATACATTTTGACGCTTCTAAAACGTGAATATCGCGCTTACTGCTTTAGTTACCAATAAACATGAGTTAACTTAAACTAAAGTTAACTACTGAAACTAGTTTTTTCCATATTTAGATACAACTAACAAGTTAAGTTGACCTTGGTATATCTTCGCAATAATATACCGCGATTATTGATGGAGTCTATTAGTTTTGGTGCAAGATGTCTAGAACATACAAATTGAACCTGATTTTTGTACTATATTCAGTTATTGAAGAATTTCATATCAAAATATGCTTTTATTACGTTATTGCACGCAAACCTACACGCATTTTAGTAAACTTAATTATTACGAGTTAGTGTGTAAATCTGATAACATACATTCCTATATCTATAAGATTCATCATCAGCCACGTAACGTCCACTGCTCGACGAATGCCTCCCACAGTTATTTCCATGATCATGTGGGGGGAAATACCAATAATCGCCACGCAGCGCCTGGAAGTCCGGTAGGCGATCACAGTAGTGTCGTGGTTTAACAAACAGACAGCGCTGCTGACCGTCCTCCGGACAGGTCCCTCTGTTGCCTTTTACAACCCCCACGACGAGAAGTTGTGCTGGGATGGTGACACATGTATCCTATACGCCGTCACCATAAGTTTAAAAAATAAGAAAGACGCACGACTAAAAAGAAAAAATATATAAAGATATTGCACGCGTGTGCATTTCAAATAATTTCTGAAGGAACTAACTAATAGCTATAATCCGATCATAAAAATGACAAATAAAATAGTAGTCTAGCATTACAAGATATTTTTGTAGCATTATTTGTTTAAACAATGTTGTGTATCGCAAATAGTAAAAGTAGAGTCAGACAAACTTGTAAAAGAAATAAAATTTTACAGCGAAAGCGGCCCGAAAAATCTGTGAATAAACGCTCAAAAGAGGGCAACAAAATCTATCCGTGAAAATCGACATACCGCCCGCGCGACAAATAGAAAACAAAGCAAAACAACTAAGGCGCAGCCGCGTCTACGCGCCAGTATCATTTTTAAAAAGCCTGGCCTTCCAGCCAATAGCACTTGTATGTAATATTGGTGTACAGTTACAACGTGACTGTGCACCACCAGGCGTTGTGTATCGAAAGGGAAATGATCCAGGATTCTGGCGGAAGTGTGTCAATGTCAGAGGTCTGGGAACCGCGCTTTAAAAATACTCTACAAAAAGGTATTTCCATTGCGACTTTGTGGAACAATGTAGGTAGAGCGTGGTGGATTCCGTCACTATTTTTCGTGTCGAACATGATGAAGCGGTGACAGGCTGAAATGATTTATTGGTACACTCGCACTGTCATGGTTTATCTCTGCGAGAGACGAGTCAAATATGTGACAGTTTAGTGCTTTTGACAAATGACTGGGAGCTGTGGCTAGTTCGATATGTAGTCATGCGTTTA
The DNA here is from genome assembly GCA_012932125.1 of Conopomorpha cramerella. Lineage (NCBI taxonomy): Eukaryota > Metazoa > Arthropoda > Insecta > Lepidoptera > Gracillariidae > Conopomorpha > Conopomorpha cramerella. The sequence goes on along the minus strand of SJJU01002552.1, from coordinate 8,131 downwards.
CAACATGTTTTACAGAGAAAACCGCACGCATTACCTCACTATATTATCATGTTCAATATTTATCTTCGATTCAAACGTACATACACAGACCTACCCCTTTCCTTTGACCATAATATCACACAATACATACACAGAATTATGTCACTGGCATGACATCTCGCAAATAGTGACACCTAAAGATCCCGGATGCAAATGTGCCGATACTAAACTGATCTTTATTAACTGGGTAGTAGGGTCTAGAGTGTTCGTCTTCAACACGTGTTATATTTAGAACCGAAGTCCGCTGAGGAAGAGACCACCGGTGTCTGACCTACTCGTTCGTTGGACAGATGGTAAATGAGACAGTCGAAAGTAATTTAACGTATGCAATGAGCTTACCTATAACTAGCTACTACCTATACCTAACTACAATGATGGGCTTTAAGACAAAAAAACATGCTTTATGCTGTCACGCTTTTAATCATAAATCAAATTGGGTTGAAAAACTTGCTGTCCAAATGTCCCGTGTTTCACTAAAAGCTATGGTTTTTAGAGTTCAAAGACGTTTTCGTATGGGTTTCCACAGTAGGTGTCTTCATCTTAAGGGCGTATTCAAACCTAAATCCTTGGAAATCAAAGATCAGTGACCTGACTATTTCGCTACGGCCACTGCACTTCATAATAAAAACAAATCCTTACAGGAAGATTTATCCTCAATGATATACTGACTCAAAGAGTACAAAAGTAAATTGACTCCGCGATATTATCTCGCCTATCGATTACTACTTCTCCACTCGTCGTAAAATCTATAAAACATCATATTACAGCCAGGTCACACCTGCGCAAGCTGCGGCTCTTCGCACCTCGCGTGTCAACGGCATATTGCCATGTTGCTGGCGAATAAAGTCTGTGTTGCCGGTAAAATAATTATACTAGTGGAAACAGACTGGGATATCTTACGACGGCCTTTGAGAGCAACGCTACGTTATAGCAAACTGTTTACCAGATGTGTCTGTAGGTAGATTCAGGACACGAACGTTTCAGGATATATCCAATTTCGTTATAACTTGAACTCCTAGTTCAAGGAACTTTAGGACAAATCAGATAAGGGACTGACTTACAAGTTTACCATGAATTGTCCGGGATTGTAATAGAAGGAGGCATGCAATGCGAGAAGTTTTGGAAAGAATTTGGGTAGGTTCTGACATTAAAGATTTTTATATTGGTTGACAACGATTGGTATATTGCGCTACAGTCCAAGATAATTACTTAGTTATAAATGTTACGATTAAAAACTGATTAAATCCATTTCATAACTACCTATTGAACCTTTCTGAACAACAAAATGTTAGACTGCACCGTAAAAAATCGCAGGTACATAATGCTTCACGATATTTAAGGCACTTGATCACGTTTGTACTATCACGAATTTGGTATTTTTCATAAAAAAGAACTTATAAATAACACTTGAATGGCGAAATATTACCTTCACACGGCAAAATCGATCGCCGACGAGAGGGCGGCGTGGTGGAGACTTATCACCAGCCTACCGCATTTTGTAGGCTTAAATATCCCGAAAACTCGACTCAAGTTCTTTTGTGACAGGGCAGGCTAAGCTCTTCAGCCAGCCGAATTGCAATGCGGCGGACCGTCGTCATATCTCCGACCGCCGGCCGCCAAGGATTATCAAACTTATATCGCTCCACGGCCACTGTCCGACTACCAATAAATATCCTTCATACCCATCGAGAAATGCCTACACTACACAAATAACTAGGCGATGACCCGCTCTCAGAGTACAGTGGGTGGTGTGGTCGTGACTGAATAGTGATGCATCTCTTCATCAGCGTTCTTGACATATCGGCATTCAGCAATGCACGCGATAAAGGCTCGAGTAGCCCCACATTGGAGCGTTTCACGATCGGCCAAGGTTAGTAGGCGTTCACAAAGGCGCTGCGCTCTTATCTAGACGTGCAATTTCATTGTTTGCGGCGTACGCACGCAATTTCCCAAAGAGTCGGCGGTGGCGGGTAATAAAGTGGAGATAGCGAGTGTGCGTAGCCCACCGTCGCGTCGTCCATATTTCTTCCCCGGGGCAGGTCCCTTTCCCGGGCGCCACTTCAACCTGCCGCCGCGGCTGAAATATGATTTGCCGACGAAATTTATTCTCACTACCGACCAACTTCTGCAAGAAATCCGTGTCGCCTGGAGTGACGACGCCGCCGCCGCCGCCGTCGCGGTGGCGAAATAGGTTTTCCGCATTAGCGAGGAACAAATTGAAGTTGCCAGTCAGATGTTTCGCTAACCTTCTAAAACGTTGAAGTATTTTTATTTCTGAATAAATACGTCACGCGTTCATCAACCCAGTACAGCGACAGACAGATGTGTGCAACTTGCCGTTGCGTTGTTGCAATAGTCCGTATATCATTTCAAAACTAACAAATAACTTTTTGTACGCTCTTTACAAAGCACCAATGGCGGGCCGGGATGTGCCAAGTCATCAGTAAAGTGCGTTATAAAACAGAAAATGCAACTAAGAAATGGTCGGCGCTGCACTGGGCGTAGGTAATTACATTTGCAGCTGGCAAGTTGATACTTGCAACAAAATAACTAATTACACTTCAGTTCTCGGCGAAATTAAAAATTAAGTAATGACGACAGTGGGATACTAATGACCAGCGTGTGTTGACATCGGACATCCATCACTCACTTAAAAAAAGAACGAAACTTTGTAGTACATTGTACTTTGTAGTGTAATCTGAACGACGCTAGAGTTACGAGATGTCTATTTAACTATTGTATGAATATCCTTCCGGAAGACAGGCGTGAAACGTTTCCTTATAACTTCTACCCACTATCAGATCACAAATATTTTGTGTTATTCGAACGTCTCGAATTAAGTAGGTAATAAAGTGCAAAGCCATAACAATTTTTATAAAACAGCACGTACTCCGATATTGACACGGTCACACGAAGGCCGCCGCTTAAATCCAAGTTCGCCGTAACTTATCACCAAGTGTAAAGTCAAATATGACCGTGGCACAACGTTCACACACTTTCCGCACGACCACGCCCGCATACAGCTCGACTTATTAGCCAATAGCGTCTACTGTCGTACGATGAAAACTGGCACTCCATGATCTAGCCGATGTAATATTACTATGATTTGTTTACAAGAGTGAAGTGGGCGCGATCAGCTGAGCGCGTGACGTGCTGCGACGACGTCAGTGGCGGCTTGTGACGCGCCGCCACCGCCGCTGCCGACATCGACAGCGCACTCGCTACTGTACGGATTCGGTTCATTAGCAATTTAAATAACATACCCAGATTGCTTAGGACCTGTTGTGCCACACGATGTGTTTTCTCTTTCTTTAAACTTCATGTATCCTAGCTGCTTTGTTATAAAATTATCCAATAGATTGCCTCCCTTCTTCCAGCAGGCAGAAATTCCCCCAAAAGACATTTGCGAATTGTGCATAAGTACGACACTAAAATGCTAAACATTGAGCCCATTGCTCTAATGAGGGTCAGGCCTGAATCGAGGTCAATGTCGGCGAAACTATCGGCGACGCGTGTAACTAAAACATCCCGAAGGCCAACCGAATTGCTAGTTTAGGTCGTGAAGACAAGTAATGTAGCAAGAAGTAGGCGACGGCGAGGATCAAACCGCCCCTTAGCCTAATTTTGTAACTGTGCCACTTCTAGCGAACTGCTCTCGGCTAATGGTAAGGGTCCTACGTACGTGTTATTGCACAATAGGCGGCTATGGGTGAGAGAAACGACGTGACGTTTTCACAAACAAGTCGTGAAGGAGCTCCCACCGAACGATGAGATGCGGGCGACATAAAATTTGCAACCGCGGCGCCATGACGAGAAGACCCGCGTCCCCCCCTTCACCGTCGACCTACCCCTCCCCCTCTCACACAGTTCGGAAGGCTCAAGCATGACGCGCTAGTAGCATAACACGTTAACACGGGGTACTGGTCAGGGCTTCCCAAGTGCCTCGCTAAAATTAATGGCGGTAGGAGTTATGACAGTTACGTTCGCCTACGCAAATACGAGAATGGTGACCAAATGCACGAATATACAGAGCCATGTATTTGCGAGCAATACATCAAATGACAGCCGAGCAATGTTGAAGAACTTAAATTTGGTTTTATGTTTCTTAATCATATTTAACCAAGTGCAACAGTTATCCATTAATCGTCAAAAGATAAAATTTCATTATGTCGATAAGTGTTCAATACATCCTAAACCACGTCACGAATACAACATTACACACCTTCATATTAAAATACCCTCTAAATAACATTTCAAAAGTGTACTTTTTTCTCGTATGTTTTGTGGTAAGACATACGTAGGAAAAACATGCAGTGCGTTTGATTGCATCACGCTTTCTGAATTCATCACAGCATGAAGGATTGTCGACGCACTGAGAACCTTCATACACATCACGTCTCTTTATAAAAAAAAAACAACTTTAATTTTTACTAGGTCAACAGTTCAATGAAAAAGAAACATTATTGTCCCTGTGCAACGGAGCAATCATACAATATTACTAACAAGTTGGAAATGTACGTTACATTTGCTGTATGTTCCCCCAGCGGTGTTACCAGCTGTTTATCCCGTACCCGTGGGAAACTCGGGACAAATTATATACCTATAGCCTAGTCATGTGTTATTCCGACAAATAAGCAATATGTTTGTAGTTTCATTAATATCCGTTCATTGCAGTTTTTTTATTTACAAATAAAACTTAAATCTCTCTACGAAACTCCTAACCAACTCCTACCTTGAAAGACAAAGTTACCCTAATTAACTGTACTCATATTAACCATCAGAAGTGACTTATGATCCTGGCGGCAGGTGGCGTGATAAGTACTCGAAATGGAGATGAGTAGTCTCTGCCTACCCCGTGATGTGTATGTACGTAAGCGACTTATTAGTTTTTAAACATTACATCCAATCCAAAAGTTACGATAAAATCGTGTTACATTATTCCTCTATCAATTTTATTGTCAACACGATCGACGCGCACTTCAATGAGTTTCGAATTGGTTGCGATCTATGTATGTAGGAAGCGTAACTAACCGATGCCTTTGTCTCGCTCTCGGTCAATTGCCTGCTACTGATGTCGGTACGCAAGCGTTGGCATTAAATGCCGATGATTTGATGAGACATGTGTCTGTAAGTTACGTATGAATATGGAGAGCGAGGTGTACTAGATCTGGGACGACGGTAGAAGTGTCAACCTCCACCACCGATAGAATTCTTTAGTGATGTGTAACTGAGTGTTCTATCTATATACTGGTTGACCCGGCAAGTTGCAGTGTTTCACTGTTACTATATGCATGTATTTTACATATAAACCTTCCTCAAGAATAACTATTAAAGAAAACCGCATTGAAATCCGTTGCGCAGTTTTAAAGATCTAAGCATACATAGGGACAGACAACAGACGACAGAGGCGAGTTTGTTTTATACTATGTATTGATGTATTTATTGGGAAGTCCAGTCTTAACTATGAATATGAATTCTGAATTAGTAAATTTCCCGTGCAATTTTCTAAAATTTTCCTCATAAGAACCATCTGCAGACATTAATACGCTCAACCACAAAAGTAGTAGAGAAATTGATGCAGCCGTTCTCGAGTTGAACCACATTTTTATATTACAGATTATTCATTTAATACATACAGAATATATATTGAGGAAATTAGTCCCGTCCAACTTATATATGTAATGATGACTCAAGGTTAAGCATATGGTTTAAAATTACCAGACACTTGGAAGCTTGCCAATGTGCAACCTGTACCCAAAAAGGGTAGTCGTGCTGACCCTACCTGCTACAGACCTATCTCAGTCACCTCCATCCTCTGTAAGACGATGGAACGTGTACTGAATAGCAAGCTGCTGACGCATCTTGAAGCCAACGACCTCCTCTCTGACCGGCAATATGGCTTCCGCCGAAACCGGTCCACTGGGGACCTTCTTGCATGCGTCACGCACATCTGAGTGAGACCTTGGAGAAACACGGGGAAACTTTAGCTGTCTCCCTGGATATCTCCAAGGCGTTTGATAGGGTCTGGCACGACAGTTTGATTGGCAAGCTTCCGTCGTTTGGACTGCCTGTTGGTTTCTGCGCGTGGTTGGCTGATTTCCTGAGGGAACGATCGCTCCGAGTAGTCACAGATGGCTGCTCGTCCGATCTAATGGCAATTAATGCCGGGGTACCTCAGGGTTCTGTTCTCTCTGCAACACTTTTCTTGCTGCATATAAACGATCTGCTGAAACCCGGTATCTATGGGTACGCAGACGACAGCACTGTTGTGGAGAGTTACACATCTGACGCGCGAGCCAGCGGACCGCAAATCCGGGTACTCAGAGAGGCATTGGTTGAGCGTTTGAACCTGTCCCTTGGTGAAGTCGCATCTTGGGGCGAGGCCAATCTGGTCAGGTTCAATGCGCTTAAGACCCAGGCGTGTCTTTTCTCAGCAAAAAGGAGCCCATTCAATCTGGCTCCTACTTTCCGGGATGTACCCCTGCCTATAGCCAATCGGCTGGAGCTTTTAGGCATGACGCTAACCTCCAACCTCAACTTTGGCTCCTATATTGAGGCTACGGCCCAACGCGCAGCCAAGAAGCTGGGCATCCTCTCGAAGGTGCGACGGTATTTCACACCGGAACAGTTGCTCACACTGTATCAAGCACAAGTTCGATCGTGTATGGAATACTGCTCTCATCTTTGGGATGGATCAGCCAAATACCAGCTTGAGGCTCTGGAGGCAATAGAGAGGCGTGCTAGAAGGCTCATAGGTGACAACAGGCTGTTTGATTCTCGGCTACAAAGCCTAGAGCATCGCCGCAAAGTTGCGAGCCTATCTGTCTTCTATCGGGTGCATTTCGGTGAGTGTGCTGCGGAGTTGCATAACCTAATACCCCCATCGCGTTTTTACAATAGGACAACCAGGAGAACGGCAAAACGTCATCCATACCAGGTGGATTTACCATTTACGCGAACCAAACGGTTTGCGTCCACTTTCATAGTGCGAACCGCCAGGATGTGGAACGACTTGCCGGAGTCTGTGTTTCCTGCGCAGTATAGTTTGAAGGTCTTCAAGTCGCGGGTGAATAGGTACCTACTGAACAAGTGTGCTCCATCGTAGACCACATCGCTGCTTAACATCAGGCAGGATGGTGGTCAAACGCTTGTTCATAGTGATAAAAAAAAAAAAAAAAAAAAAAAAAAATACAGTCCTTGTTATATAAGTTTGCAAGTCAGCGAATAGTTACAAGTAGTTAAATAATGTATATTACAAGATTTAATGCACTTATATTCAGGAAAATAGCCGTGGCACCCATTCCTATAAAATTATTAATAATTCCTATCAATTAAATGCCATATATTTTCCCAATTATTATCTTCGTAACCGAATTGAAACAGAAAATTTAGCTTATTTTATTTGTATCGCTGTTTTTTAACCGACTTCAAAAAGGATTTCTCAATTTGGCGATATTTTTTTAAATATTTGTTATCTCCAAACTTTTGACTGGGAGAGCCGATTTGGACGATTCTTTTTTTTATTTGAAAGCCGATGCCTCCCATTTGGTCTTATTTAAACATGGATCAGTTCCGGCAGTGGGAACGGTGAGAAAACCACAAATCTGTCGAATGTTGATGGTTGATTTCGGTTTCTTTTACTTATTTTTAACACATATGACAGAGAAGGCATCATTGCGCTGCATAATTAGGTAAAAGAGTTTGAGAATGTACTTACATAAAAGACATACACGTATACGATTTTACTACATAACTCGTTCATTAACACACACGTTTATAATTCAATATTTTTAATGGATGCATAATGAGCTTACCTTTGTTATTTTACTCGACGTTTCGACACAGTTGCATGTGTCGTGGTAACGAGTGTACCCGGTAAACATATTGAATTATAATGTCAGCGCGCGTTTCATCAAAAAATTATACATACGCTTGAACCGAGTCACAGAGAATTAGTTCGCCGCCGTTGCCTACAGAAACTTTACAAGTGGTAAGGCAGCGAACCGGAGCTGAATAGGCGAACCACTTCGCAATAGGGCTTCATCACACTCGTTTTTAGTTTCGCCGACCACTAGGCGGTACGGCAGATACA
>SJJU01002550.1:0-10288 GCA_012932125.1 Conopomorpha cramerella | reverse complement strand
ATGAGGAGATACGATTGATCGCGCTAGGCGGCGAATTCAATAAATTAACCCTTTCGGTGACACATCCTGCCCGTCGACGTGATAACAAGAAAACTTCTATTGTCTTAAGTAGAGTGTCAGCGAAAGTGTTAAGTCTTATATTAGCTTTAGAACAGGCGGCACATTGTCGCTGAAGCCGGTGTCAATCACTTTTACTTTAAAATGCGGTCAGACTGACACATTGACACTTGACTGTCAACCAGCGAGCATGCTGCTACTACACATTGGTGCACGTTACTATTCAATGTTGCATTCCGTTAATATTTGATATAGTCTGTTTTAAAGACGTCGTGGTTATGGGAGTAAACTATTTGTGGATTGTGTAATTGGTAACTGGGGAAGTATTAATTTGAATGGGGAATTTTCAAACTCCAATCCAAAAATGTCTTACCTAGATGTCGCTGGTAGGTATCCAGGGTGTAAGGCCTGTCAGTTTTATTCCTTTTTTTTATTATTTGGGTAAGTGATTCATACTAGTGAACCGTGGGCATTTGCTTCAGCAAGTGCCTCTGCATTGCTATGTAAAGAAAAGCAATACATAAAAATTAAAAACACCAGCGACGCCAACACTCACGACTTTAAGGCGCGTATTCTGAAACGTGTACTAAGCACTACTCAGGTAAGTTTTACGCTTTGTCTGTTTCTAATGACAAGTGTCAAAAAGGGACAGATGCACGTAAAGCATTACATAAGCATTGATGACTCTTTCATGATATGGGCCTTAGGGTGTAAACAGAAAGCTGGCAACCAGCGGCGATCGACATATAAAGAATAGACGATCCTTAGAAAGCATGTCTGATCCAACTCAATTACTGTTGCGATGTCAATGCACCAATGGGGAATTTTCTTTGACGTTTTTCTAACAGATTGTCAAACTTTGTTTGGAAAGTATGACAGTAATGACAGTTCTCCACCCGAAAATCTTGTTTGGAAAGTATGACAGTAGTGACAGTTCTCCATCCGGAAATCTGTCAGAAAAACGTCAAAGAAAATTCCACATTGGATGGTTACCGTTTACGGCCTTATAAAAGACAGACTATATCACGATGATAGCCTGGTAATATTGACATATCGCACAGTTAGAACAAAAGGGACACAAAACAAAATGTTAACACATTTTGTTTTTATTTGCATTATGATATTGAACCTTAACATAAAAGATACAAAACTTAAATTACTAAATCGGCATGTTTCGAATTGGGTTCTTTTTGTTCTAACTATGCGATATATATAATATGTACCATTAAGCTTCGTACGTATCTCCCCATTCAAATAAATCGGTCTACTTGTGACTGCGTCAGTTAAGGAAGCGTATGGACATCTTTTGCTCGACGTCTGTGCGTTCGAGGGCGCGGCAGAATTCCTCGAAAGATATCATCTGGTCGTTGTTGGTGTCCGCCTCCAGGATTGTGCGCTCAGCGATGCTGGTCAGCTGCTCTTCACTGGAATTAATATGTTTCGAGTAAAAATTAAGTCAGCTGGACGTAATCAATCTGAGTGTAACATTGCCTTTTCTGTAGCATTAGAATTTAATATATCTGTGTTTCCAGAAAGGTCAACTGGAAAATGTTTAGTCGGCAATAATCTAAATTCAAATAGTAATCTAAGCTAATCTTCTAATTAAAACTAATCTATCTATCTATCTGTTAGATATTTTCAAGCTGTCTGAGGGCCTGTAACTTGGCTTAACTAATTAGTTTGGGTACTCCACTGAGTTTAGCTTAGACATGCCAGCACTGGATTAATATACACACATCAAAAGTGTCTAGGGATCAAGAACAGTTTTAGCTCTAAAAAAAAATCTAATTTATTTAAATCAAATCTAAAGGCCTATAATTTGGCTTAACTACTAATTAGTTTGGGTACTCCACTGAGTTTAGCTTAGACAATGCCAGCACTGGATTAATATACACACATCAAAAGTGTCTAGGGATCAAGAACATTTTTAGCTCTAAAAAAAAATCTAATTTATTTAAATCAAATCTAATCTTCTGTATTGGTCTCCTACCTAATTCCCCATTCCCCATATCAACAACTTATCACCACATTTTGAATAAATTATGAATGAATTCAGTTTTTGTAAAATATATTCTTGATTGCAATCTTCTAAAATGTACTTGATCTCTAGTCACTTTTGATGTGTGTATATACATAGGCAATCCAGTTCTACACTGGTAGGGCCCAAAATGTAAACTTACTATAATAAAAACTGTACATGTGTATGGTCTAATAATAGAAATGGTTTATCTTTATAATGGCACTGGCTTCTCAAGATAAAGAGTGACATAAAACAATGCTGTTGTTATGATATTATGTGTTAGAAATCAAAATAACAATATGATAATATTGATGAGTGATAACTCACCTTATGTTAACTCCAACCATCATGTGCAGGATGGCGAGCAACTCGTCTCTGGATATTTTCCCATCATTGTCCAAATCATACATAGAGAATGCAACTGTAAGTAGATATATGAATATAAGAATAATTACCCACAGCAAATGATTACTTGCAGCGCTAATGGACCTCCACTATGGAGGAAATATCAAGACAGAACACACAAAACCAGTAGCACAAGATCTATGCTCTTACAATATCATAATGGTCTTAATTAAACTCTTTGAGCAGAGTGTGAGGAATTAAGTAAATGAAAGAATGATTAAATTACAAATCCAGAAACTTACATTTTAATTTATCTTCTCTACTATTAAGGTTATTTTCTCTATTTTTCCTTATTGGTCGGAAATGGGCCAACACCCTCATGAACTGTAGGAAGTTAACTCTGTCATCAGGGCTCTCAGCAAAAAAGGAATGGACAATCCTCTCGCTGAGAGGATTGATTGCCAGCTCCGGTATCCTAAGAAAGTCTTCCCGGGATAAAGTACCGCAGTCATTCTTGTCAAGGGAAGTGAATCTTGAATACAACCTCTCTATCTGATTGGGTGTGACTGAAACATATAAAAGATTGTTAGTTAGTGTACATTAACTTAACCTTTGACATGCCAAAACTTTTTATTTTGTCTTCTGCCATTACTAATTCATAATTATGTATTTGATAGGATGGATACAGGTGAAGGCATATAAGGCACAATATTCTGATCCAATCCAGATTTGAGCATCCCAAAGGTATGCATAAAAAAAGATTTGTGGAATAACATGATATTGTTAAAATACCTCTGGCTAATCCACCAAGATAAGGATGTCAAGCTATAAGTGTGTTTAATGCTTAAAGAATTGTATACAAATAAGGAAATATTAAAACAAAAACATAAAATAATAAACTGTTACATTATTTGGTTAGAGTGTGACTTTCTAGTAGAAAACAAACAGATAAAACACCTTCTAAAGTTTTTTTATAGCATTGGAAGACAAAATATAAAACACATTGGATTTTGTACGAAAATAATGAATGATTACTAAATCAAATTATACAAATAATATCTCACATCCAGTCTCCTCTTGAATTTGTGCTATTTCTTCTTCTCTGAGTAACAGTGACGATTTATTACCCATTATGCCGATCGCTTAGAAACTTTCTTCAGAATAAAGTATTCTTATCAATAACTCCGTGTCGTGATAAGCTGAAAATAATGTGTTGAAAATGAATTACTGTACACATTAGTCTCGCCTAGGTAGTATATTGTTCTAGAAGCAAAATGTACCTACTACAAATATAAATAAGCCTTCAAGATAATATTGTTACAGCTACCTTTGTTACAGGAAAACGTACGTAGTTGTTTTCATTGAACACAATACTTGTTTTATTACAAAAAAGTGGACCTTTGAACTAAAATCGTAATCGCAACATTGGCTGACCTTGGTGACTGACGTCAACTGTCAGTATGTCAATATATTTAAAGTCGACGTTTAGTTCAGTCTCAATCTTTCTAAGTTATTGGTCTGATTTTCAATGAGATCCATGATATTTGTTCTTAAGGTTTGTTCATTTCGACGTAAAATACACACACTTATTCGGAATCATTTCAGCTGTTTAAGTTTTCAAGGTTATTAACTGAATACCCAGAAGTAATTATTAAAAAGCTGCCTTACCTGCCTAAGGCAGCCCTTGACGGTACAGTCAAGAAGGGGAGACGGAGCCGTTTTGAGATTTCCTACCTATAATTAAAGTAAAACTTACTTAAGCCGAGTGATGACGACGAGTAGATTACGTGTCACCACCCCAGCCCAACTTTTCGCGTCGTACTCTCTGTAAATAGGGAATTTTCAGGTTGTATTAATTATGACAGATGGCGCTAGTTGTCAGTCCATGTTTGAAAGCGACAGTAATTTTTTTTATTGTTTGCCTACATGTTACAAAAGTGTCTGAAGTCTAAATAACTCACCCAAATAATAAAAAACGCACTAATATATAACTGATAGAAATCCTCCTGGATATCTACTAGCGACATCTAGATAAGAAACTTTTGGAGTTTGAAAATTCCCCATTAAACCACAACACCACTGCGAAATAAAATAATTGGCATTTCCCCCCAAATGATTATGACTCTCACACGTTATGAAATAAATGATTTAGGAGTACTGAGCGTCCTCTATGTAAAATTGTCTCTCGTCAACAAACTGCTTCGGGCAATGTGGTTTGGTACCTGGTAAGTGCCGCGGTGCTTGATGGAGGGAATTGGCCCCAGTCATGGGAGCAGGGAGACCTGGGGGCGAGACCAAGCGGACAATTACACAAGGAGCCCTCGACGATATACGACGAATGACGTGGCGTACGAGGTCAGTGCCCTTGTGGTTGGATCATTCAAGCTGCATTCGGATGCGTTAGTTTAAGAATACGAACTAATTAGGGTATTCTTCAGAATTTAAAGCTTCAAAGGGTCTGGTCATGTAGGAAAATACCACGAGGAAAGCAGCATAATATCCAGAGGTGTGTGTGAGAAAACCCTTTGGATACTTCGTTGCCACGGAGACAGCGGCGAGGTTATGGCGTCGGCTCTTACCAGGCCTTTGGTGGTATTTTTTGGAGCATGAGGAGAAGGTGCGAGTAATGCTGGGAAGGCATATGGTACGGTCCCTCTTCGCGCATCTCCGAGACCCATAAACCGGTCCCACTATGTGCCACCTTCCTTCTCACAGCCGTTTAGACTGCCTCAGAATATCTGAACGCTTGCACGCGAGCCGAATGTGATCCCTGAACAGCGGAACCTCTCCCTCTCAGTGGGTTCCTCTTACCCTTTAACACAAATTACCATGAGTTGAATACTAGTACGCTTTATGAAATTAATGACGAAAGTTGACAGTAAGTATACCTACTTTTCAACTTTATAATAGGTTTTACTAGGTAATTGGTGAAGATTAAGGCTAACTTATTAGATTAGGGTTAACTGTACGTACTAGACTCAAAACAAACGTCAAGTTTTATTCACGAGATAATAACGAGGTTGCTATGCAGTTGCTCGGCAACAAATACCTAGTAACGAAAAGTTCATTCGGGGGATTTTCACTATGACGTTGAATTTGTGTACAGCTATTTAACAACAAACAAACCACGACTCGTAAACAAACACAAACAATTTCTAAAACTATCTAAAATATACAACGACCTAATTAGAACAAATTTTTATAACAAAAAAACCTAACTTCAGAACATATGTTTTAAATATTCATAAGCACTGGAAAAATGGCATCAGAAACAGACAAACGTTTGGATAGCGAAACTCTAGATCCAGTTTTGGAAGTGAACGAGAACATTTTAAGTGAGATGCTTGATAGACCTTGCGAAGAAGGGGAGTTTGAGGAAATACCGCCCAAAATATTCAGCCTAAAGGATGTAAAGGAACCTTATATGACAATAGAAGCTTTAAATAATGCAATTTACGAGTTAGCCGTCGTTAATCTGTGCTGGCCCGATATTGACGAGCCAGTGTTTGAAACTCGCACGTGTTTCCCTAAAAGTTACTATACCAATAACAATAAGGAGAGACTGTTGTTGGCGTACGCGGAAAATTTCAGAAGACAGTATCATTTTCATTATAAAATGAGAACGCCTATACTTTTGCAGGCTCCTAACGAATGTGGTCTTCAGGTATGTTACATACTCGTATTAAAAAAAAAAGCTTGTGGGTACCTCGAGATAGCGCTTGTAAAACATCTATAATGGGGTGAAACTGTGGCCGCTATGGTTTCTATAAACTGTTTGGTGTACAAGCTATCCTACGTTGTTTTTCTTTAGGGTTACAGTAAGGTGCATCATAGTCGTTGTCACACATAAAGGTAAGTAGCGCTACATTAATTTACAGAAAATGGTGTGCACATCGATTCGCCCCACGAAGCTCTGCTACGCGGACACTAACAACTGGCAAGGAATTGCCACACTAGTCGCCGATTTTTTCGACTACGAGCCATTATCGAAGCCAATGCTGCATGTGAGTACTTTATACGTTTTAGTTAGGTTTTTATAAAAAATCACGATGTTTAACAAATGTGTATATGCTTCCATCTATTAGTCAGTAGCGAACAGTAATAGAGCACTTTAGTTCCGCTACTCACCACTAGATGACACTACCTCAGGCGGTTTTTACTTCCTCAAAAGTTTTGTGCTCTGGTCGTTGTTTCCGTTACGTGTTCTGAATATTTACTAGAAGTATACTTTCAGTTTTAATTAAGTTCATGAGCTCTTTACCCAAGGACCAAAAATAGATACATTCGCTGCAGACGAAATTTAATAGTCTCGTGACTTTCCAACAATAGGTATTCGTTCATTGGATGTTATCTATCCCATTTTTGCTTCAATACCTTCTTCCGCTCGACAATGGTACCAGACGTTAGAAGAATTTCTATCAGCGAAAAGGTAAGTACTTACTAAACTATTTATTTGTCTCTTATAATTGTTGGTGCAATTCACTTCTGTCTTACAAGATACTCTCCGGATAAACGTCGCTTTACTTTAGATACTTACCCCAGTTTACCTGTTGCAGGGTGTTGTATGTTATGATTTCAGTTTATGTACATGTCCTACACCCTACTTTTCTAATAATGTATTACCAGTGCTAATATTTGCGTACAATGCAATGAACCAACACTGTTTCACGCATAATTGTCGTTTGACTAAACGTTTTGCAGAATCGTAGCTTGCGTAGCTCTTCATACTATGAATTTTGTGGATATTGTAACTATTGTTTGACTATTCAATATTTGTGGCATTGTGAACTGCGCTGGTTAAGCACATAGAACGAACATTATGTCGATGTGGGACAAACTGCAAAACAGGTTGTCTGCCTCGATATGTAATAATTACCTCGTTTCTTAATAATAAGGGAAGGTGCAACGATAAAATAAAAAAAAATAACAGTTTTTGTGGATCAATCAAATATAATCATCATTTAACATTTTTTTCGAGATCACAAACTTTGTCCTGAGAACTTTATACTTAGCTATTAATTTTCCCTATTAATTTTGTACAAAATATTTTTCTCTCAATGGTATCGACTTCCCGCCACGGGCAGTCTCTTGTAAAAACTCACGAAATGCAAAGTATAAGGTAAGTGTACCCAGGCAAATGCTTATCTTTGAACATTTGTTGTTATTTTAACTATATATTATATCCCGAATTCGGACATTTAAATAGCATTTTTAAATCTATACCGTAACTATACTTAGGAATGTAATAATTAATAATCTCTGAATAATTTATAATTTTGATCACAGTTTCCTTAACTGTTAACTTTAACGTATTTTACAATTCCGAGTGACATTTGTGAACTAATCGTGGAATACAATGAGCAATCGAAACATCCCTTACTACTATTATACATTGGGTTGGCACGGGGATATGCGGGGTCCTCGCTTCATTTGGCGTGGGGCATCCAGCGAGTGGCGCACGCGCCGGCTTGAGGTAGACGGGGATCCAACAAGAACCTCACAAACATACATTTACACTATAAACTATTGTGAACAACAAGGAATGTTATGAGAATGGCAACACACAACAGCGTTACAACAGCGCGCGGGACTTCACCTACTTATCCACATAATTACAATCTCATGAACAAGAAATCAACACCAACTGTTATCGAACAGTAATTATAATGAAACATCTCTTAACCTATGATCGAGTGTGAGGGACATTTCCTCTCCACGAGCTCCAAAGAAACATTCGGATCAATAAATATCTTATTTTACATACAACTACAACTAATTAGTCATATTTACTAGAAGTGAAAGTAACATATAGCTTTTCTTTTAGAACAAAGAAATTACGCAATTTTGGCTGCATATATCACAAGTGTACGCTTACTGGCGATTACATAACGTAGGTAATAGTCTATGTACAGTAATTGAGATATTCCCTGTAGCGAGGCGGGCGCGTTGTCTTGGCGTGGTGTTCAGTTGAGCGCGGCGGCGGCGGAGGCGGGCGGGGCGGGCGGCAGCGCGGCGGCGGGCGGGCGGCGCGCGCGCAGGTTGTGCAGCAGCGCGCGCAGCTGGTGCACGTGCACGCGCGTCACGCTCGGGTCGCCGCTCGCCTCCAGCCACGCCAGGAACTTGTCCCCGTGCTCCAGCGCCTCTGTCTCGTCGCCGGCGCCTACCTCTGTCGTCTTTGGACTAGTTATCAGCGAGTTGTTATTGTGGTTGAATAGGAGGTTGTCGAGCACAGTGCGCGCCTTGTTCTGGGGGCGGGCTGCGGGCGCGGCGGGCTCCGTGGCCGGTTCCTTGTTCTCGGCGCCGGGCCCCGGGCTGCCCGCCGGCTCCCGCACCTCGGCTCCACGGCGCGACGGGCTTCGCCTTTCCGTCTTCTCCTCATCTGTTTTGCTCTTCGTCAAGTGGGAGTACAGAATGTTTTCGGCCTTTTCTTTAGGGACTTGAGACGCCGATTTTAATTTATCGTCAGGCGGAGGTATCGCGCCTCCGAACTGTTTGTAGTACTGCCAGATCCACGAATTCCTGTTGTAGTCGAGGTGCGGTGTCGCGGGGGGTGCGGGCGCTACTGGTTTCGCGGGAATTATTGGTTCTGCCGCTTTGTTCAGTTGTAGAGGGTGGGCGGCCGCAGTCTGGGCCGTCAAATCGAGCATCGCTTGTTGAGTCTTCAACCAATACCATAGCGTATCATCGACATTGTCTTTTGGTTTAGGACGGCTGGAGTAGTGTTCCGAGTGGTGCGACTTGGAGCGATGCTTGTCTGTGAGGTTGAGGGGGCCGTTGTGTGCGGGCTTCGGCGAGCGCACGGAGCGCAGCGCGCGGCTGGCTGGGGCGGCGCCGAGCGCGGACAGGCTGGGGTTGAGCTGTGCTAGAAGCGTCAAATTGGTAGCAATCTCGTTGAATGAGAGTCCGAGGTGCGAGTGTGATAGCGGTGGCAGGTGCGGCAGGCCGGAGAGCGGGCTGATGGCGCTCATTGAGACGCTGGCGCCGGGCTCGGGGCGGCGGTCGCGGGGTGCGGGCGGCGGCGGGTCTGCGCGGCGCGTGGTGAGCTCCACGGGTTCGGCGGGCGCGGCGGTGGACAGGTCCAGGCCGGTGGGCGGCGGCGGGCTGGCGGCGGGCGGCGCCGCGGGCGAGACGGTGCGCGCGCGCTTCTCTGCCGGTTCGCCGTCGCTGCTCTTGTCGGTGTCGGGGGAGGAGAGTCGAGACGACATGTAGCGCAGCTTGTCCTCGTTCTTGCACCAGCCGCGCAGCGTGGACTCGGGCACGCCGATGTCGCGCGCTACTGACGCCTTCGACTCTCCGTCGTTGACGCGCTGTATCGCCTCTATTTTGTCGCCGGCGGTCAGCGCCCGCATTGGACGCTTTCCTTTAGTTGTCATTTTGCCGGTACACAATCTGAAACAAACAATTAGATACTTAGTTGTATAGTGATATCATTTTATCTTTTCATAACCGACAGCGACAATCACCTGGACAGCTTATAACTAAGCGACGCCTACCTGCTACAAAACCATCTAGTATACATTCTGATATGCAGTAGGTACAATAAGTGTTTTATCGAAATACGTAGTTCATTGCACCACAGATTAAAAGATAAGTTGTAGGTCAAATTCTAAGAGGAGTTACTAGTTTTTTTATTTTATTTTCAAACTGAAAACCTTCACGTGATATCGTTTGTTGCTCTCTAAATGATGAACAAGTCTGAAACTGCAGTATTAACTCAAAAGTTACAATACCTAGCGGCGGAAACGACATAAATATTGCAGTTTGCCGGCAAACATTACATTCGTACCGAAGAAGTTACGAAAAGATAAACAAAAAGAAGTAATAAAATTATGACCTACGACAAACATTGGCGGCAAAAGTTGTCGG
>SJJU01002547.1:0-22846 GCA_012932125.1 Conopomorpha cramerella | reverse complement strand
ATACACTTCACGCCCTTAATCCCAAAGAGGGGTAGGCAGAGGCACTTGCTAAAGCAAGTACCCACGGTTCACCAAGCGTATTTAACCCAACGTTACAGGGGGTGAGCCCATCGCCGTTATAGGGTTCACACACCTTGTGGTGTGTGCGGGTTTCATCACGATGTTGTCCTTCACCGTACGAGCGTTGCGTTGCGTACATAGGCTCTGAAAAAGAGCCCCATTGGCACACGTCCAGTAGCCGGACTCGAACCCGGGACCTCCCGGTTACAAGTCAAGTATCCGACCAACTGGACCACAGACGCTTTCTAGGGTATCATATTTTATATGTCAGATTATGTATAGGATTTTTTGATGAAAGGGAGTAGTAGTAGGCAGTAGTATTTATCGTATAAAGCCCTGAGTAAGTAGTCAGGTGGATTTGTCACTGACAGTTCATAAACATTGCAGATGCTGGAGCTTTGCCTTCAGAGGTACCGCTTCGGTATACTAGACGGTTGTTTCATGGCGCACGCGAAGACGCTCAAACTGCTGATCAAGCAGACGTTCCGACGTAGGACAATGATCACAAACAGATACCGCTATGACGCGCTGATGACGGTTTTTGCAAAAACCTACGGAAGGAAGCGCGGCTATGAGAGGTTCGAAGATCGAAGATGTCAGATTACTGTCAATTGATTGGTTTTTGATAATGTATTAGGATGATACTAATGGTTGTGTTGGGACTAAAATACTTAACTAACTAATACTAAAAACAAAATAGTGTATTTTGTATGTCGAAGATTTTCTTTATGCAAGGACGTTTTTGGCGATTTAGAACATGAAATCAACAAATTAAGAAAGATCTAACTTAACTAATGGTATTTTCCGTCGATCTAAAATCAAAGCTGCTACAAGTACAGCTGCTTTTATAATGTGTGTAAAGGAAAAATATTTTACTTTCTTGTATAATTACATTCATAAGAATTACAACCTTAATGGTGAAATACCTTTTATTACTGATCATATTTGTAAATTATGGCCGAGTCACCAACAACGAACCATTACTTTTGGTGGTTTGCACATTATAGAGTTTTTGTCTTAAGTTTGGGAATGTGATTAGTGGCATTTGAGGTCACTGTTTCCAAGTGTTTATTTTGTTATTGACGTATTTCGCTTCTACTCGCGTCCACGAAAATAAAATTTGTGTTGATTCCTTGATTCTGATTCCTTGTTGCATCTTTAAAAATATTGCCTTTAGCACAAATGGTCCAAATACTTGCAAATGTGATTTTTCCTTGATGATATTTTGGCATTTGTTGCACTGCTGCTTTGATATAAATGGTATTTTTTACTTAGATTTTAGAAATATGGTATTGTTCATTGAAAATAGTACGCGAGTTAGCTTTTATTCCACAATGCATCGGATAACTATTTACCAAATGAATGGTCACAGAAGTAGACAATCACATTTACAATGTTAATGTTTGTCAAGCCTACGGTTCCTAATAATAGGTTTTCAGCACTATTTCGTTCGTAATAATTTCAGGATGAAAGTTAGTTCCATTATACTCAAGGTAGAGTTACGTTAGTACGAAGACAGTCTTTGTCTTGTCACCGGTGACAAAGCGTGTCACGGCAGAAAGGCTTCAAGTTGACAGTGAAAGCGTTGATAATACACGTCTCGCAGATATAATGGAGGTCGATGGAAGGTGGCGATAGGACGCCTGTTACCAAGACCCTGTTTCATACTGAGTGACCGTGATTTAGTCATTATGTAATGTCTAACTACGTTTGGTAACAATGTATGTCAATAGTATCTCACTATTTGATATCATATCGGCGCCTTCGTTGTAACGTCGGGCGTTTTGTTTGACTTTTCAGGAGAAGGAAAAAACCAACTGTTGTCGCGAAAAAACAAATGTATATTCGACGATCTCTATAGTACTAGCGTACTAGATAGGGCGGCCCATACAAGGAGCTTGAGGTTTTAGGTCGTGCCTGATTAGTGTGATAATAATTCCAACGTGATAGATGTTGAACCTATAGTAGAATCAATGGTGGTGAACAATGAGGTACAAAATAGAACTACTATAAAATCTACTCATTCAGCCAGTGGGCATACTTGCGCCTTCAGTAGTGTATTAGGTAACTGCGCACTGATAACGTACTATGGAGTCGGTCAAATGCTCGACGATCTCTATAGTACTAGCGTACTAGATAGGGCGTCCCATACAAGGAGTTGGTTCCTACTTAAGTAAGAGCATGCTCTCATGTTCTATCAGTTAACTTACAATATCAAGTCGGCACGCATGTCTCGGAACGCGTACGTTTTTTCCCGTTGGACGGTTAATATTGGTTTATACAGTTTTTTAAATGTATTTGTCGTGTTTGGAAATCAATAATAAGAGATTTTAAGTGTTGTCATGAAAAGTAGAACTATTTTTTTTACAGGCAAGGGCTTGTCTATGTATTTAGGTATATTTATGTTTTTTCTAATGGACACGACAGCCGTTGTTCTCTCTGAACTATGAATGTATACTGCGTGTAAAAGGACCCCGTGCAATGGTTTTAGAAACGGTGTTGGGCCCATCTATATGAACAACTTTTACTATAACAATAATAAATGAATATTTTACAACAACACACACATTGTCTTCATTCCATGTTAAGTAGCTAACACACTTGTGTGTATTCAGACAACGAAATATACTTACTTAAAAAAAAGCATATATACGGTCGAATTGAGAACCTCCTCCTTTTTTGAAGTCGGTTAAAAATACAGCCCTCGTCCAGCAGTGGACGTTATGTGGCTGATGATGATGATGAAAATACATTTTTTCCTATAGATACATACTTATATAAATAAAACACCCAGCCACATCCGACAAGTACTTAAAAGCTAACCTAAATATCTGTCAGCGGTGGAAATCGAAACCACGATCCTACGGAATAGAGGCAGACATGCTGACTACTGCACTAACTGAGACCCGTCAAAGTTACTATAGCGACAATGAGGGGAAATGGAAATATTTTTCATTTCCATCATAATAGACAGTTTTTTTCCTCGTCGACCATTGCTCGGGGTCCTTTAACATGCAGTATATTATGTATATTTTTCAAGTTATTATAATTTCTCGTGCAATGCTCTTATTTTTTAATTCATAAGAACACTCTCCTGACGTAAGGACAGCAAAAAGGATTAGGAGAAATTGGTCCAGCCGTTTCCGAGTTTAGAGCTTTGCAATACATAGTAACGATTCATTTTTATAATACAGATGTACAGGAAGTGCGTTGTATTTTATATTGAATTTGTGTATTTTTATTTTACTAATACAATCTTTTTTAATTTCAAATTGTATTTGTTTCATTTAGTAGTTTTGACAATATTGTAATTACTATTAAGCGCATAAACAAATTAACATTAAATCAAATTCTTAAAAAGAAGATTGTCAAGTCTTAAGATAGAAGATTTTTAATTACGAAAATTTTATTTACGAAAATAATTAGAGGAAACTGTAGTACAATATTAAAAGTTTAAACCGAAAATTAACCAAAGATAAACATTCAGCAGACGTAACCACGGCTCATGTAACTGGGTCGAACCGTCGGGCAAACAACTAAGGTGAGCTATACCCGGTTTAAACTTTTAATATAATGTCCGTGCGCATTTATTTAAAAAAATATGTTGTCCATATAGTTACTTGGAAAATGAACAATTGGCTTATTCAAAAGCTACATTCTATTACTGTTTCGCAGTAGGACTCAGGGCAGCTTCAAGACCTCTAATATTCCTTAACTCTTAAACTCACAATGTGGTTTTTAAAAAGGATCTTTAAGGGTTAATCAAGTTGATCGGGTCACATTCTTGCACTGGCTTTCGTTTACCGTTCGAGGTAGTGGTTTGGGGAGACCCGCTAGTAAGGATTTAAATATAATATAATTAATAGCGAATATTGGATTATTCACGAACGGAGATTGGGATACACCCTAGGTATAAGAATAATTTAATGTTTTTAGTTAGAATTTAATTAATTAGCTTAGGTGCTGATTTTTAGATGTATTTCATTTATTTTTGACGAGTTGAAGAACTATCGATCCATTTCTCTTCTAAGCCACGTCTACAAGCTGTTCTCAAGAGTGATCACAAACCGTCTTGCGCGAAGACTCGACGAATTTCAACCTCCGGAGCAGGCTGGATTTCGGAGCGGTTATGGCACCATAGACCACATCCACACAGTGCGACAGATCATAGAAAAAACTGAAGAATATAATCTGCCCCTGTGTCTAGCATTCGTGGACTATGAGAAGGCCTTTGACTCGGTTGAGATCTGGTCCGTAGAACCGATGACCGTTGGGGAAAAAGAGTTCTCGAGTGGAGACCGCGTCTCGGCAAACGGAGTGTAGGACGCCCTCAGGCAAGGGGGACTGATGATATACGCAAGATGGCTGGCAGAAGCTGGATGCGAGAAGCCGAAAACAGATCACAGTGGCGTGCATTGGAGAGGCCTATGTCCAGCAGTGGACAAGTATGGGCCTGATGAATGATCAAGAATTATGAACGTAAGTATGTAACCTACATGAACACATACCTGTTTAAAAACAGTAAACATAATTTCACATTATACTTAAAAGCTAGATTTTATGATAAACATCAGCCGGGTTTATGTGTCGGTAGTATAACAAACGTCATTAGAGTCCAAAATCCATCAGAAAATCTCCAAACGTTGTCTGATTAAGGGTTAAGACCTCTATAAGTACGGGTGCAGATCTTTGTAATTGCAGTCCGGCACGCACTATAATTTAATGATCTCGAGGCACGTAATCCCGGGTAACCTTTGTTTCTCTCATCAAAGGTTAATGTTAAGATATGGCAAATATCCACCCAAGTTTTGTTCTGGTCTCTCTTGTACAGTTATTTCTTCCTGTGGTTAATTTAAAATATACCCTATTTCGTGGTGATAAAAGTCTAAAAACAACTAGGCGTAGGTGTGTAGGCGTAGGTGTGATGCAAAATAAAAATGGGCCTTTTTCCGTTCAATTAAGGTTTAATTTTGTTTAGCACCGAACAAAATAAACCGAACTAGAAGAATTGTTTGTTTTATTGACACATTTATTTAATATACACGGAAAACGCAACTCTTATTATATTTCACCCTAATCCTTACTAATATTATAAATCGGAAAGTTTGTTTGTTTGTTCCGCTTTCACGCCGTAACTACTGAACCGATTGCTTTGAAATTTTGCATACGTAAAGTTAGTAGTCCGGATTAAATAAAAGAATACTTTTTATCTCGGAAAAAAATGATATTCCCGAGGGAAACTTAGATTTTTCGATAGGTTTTCTTATAGTTGTCCTTTACCGCAATATAACCGAGAAGTCCACGCGGACGAAGCCGCGGGCGGAAAGCTAGTAGTATTATAAAGGCGAAAGTTTGGATGGCTGTTTGTAAATCATTCACGGAAAAACGACCGAAACGCTTTCAACGAAACTATACAATAATATGTCACGTTGGGTTAAACGCTTAGTGAGCTGTGAGCATTTCTGCCTGTTTATCCCGAATTGAACTGGGAATAACAAATTGATCATTTTGTTTCTTTTTCCGATTGAGTTTAAATAGTTGGTCCGAAAGGAAATGAATTATATACTGAGTTATCTATCTGAACAACTAGTACGTCGGTTTAGTTGGCCAGTGCGGAAAAAGGGGGCAAAACAACGTTTGCCGAGTCCGTTAATAGTTAATAATAATAATACAATGTAGAGCCTGTTATCTCGTCTCGCAGACATGATTTGAGTAGGGATTTAATGTTGTAATACATCGACCTTCAAAATTATAAATCTCACCCACGCTTTGTTTCGGTCCTGTGGGACTCTCGGGGCAAGTTGTCATCCAGGATAGTAGAATTCTAATGGCGAAAGATTTATCGAAATACCTATCATGAAAAATAAAAATATTTTCTCTTTTATGTAATAAATGAGTACACCACTTCATCATAAATATCATCATACTAGTGGACTCGACAGACGTTGTCTGTCTTAACTATTAGTATAACCTCCAGGGTGGCCTGTGCCCAGCAGTGGATGTCATTTTTTTTCTTTCATAAGAACCTTCTGCTGTCATTAATAAGCACAACACAGAAAGAATTATCGAAATCGGTCAACCCGCTCCGGAGTTATGACATGACAACGAAAAGTGGCTTTGATTTTTATATAATAGATATTTGGCTGTTTACAATGTCTGTCTGTTTATGTTACAAACATAAATAGACAGACATTGTTAAAAGTGCAAATTAAAAAAAAACAATTTTAAATGTTCGTGTCGTGCCCTTTTATTAAATTTGATACTCCATTTGAACATATTTGTATAAAGTCGACTTTTTTCCCCACTTTCAACCCTCATAACTTTTGAATAAATTATCAAATTCTCATTTAATAATACGTGTCGTGTTCTTTAATTTGATACCCCACTTGGAGATATTTATTCAAGTAAAATTTTTCATCCCCACTTTCAACCCCTATATCTTTTGAGTGGGTGAACAGATATCAATAGCTAGATAGCTTTCAAACAAAAAAAAAACCGAATTGAAATCGGAACATCCGTTTGGGAGCTACGTTGCCTCAGACAGACTGACAGACCGTTTGACTGGGTGATCTGATTTTAATCATTCTCCTCGCTTTTAAACTTTCTTATAATTATAGTCGAATTCAATCAAATTGTTCATAATTTTTTTTCATTTGACGGAGGTTCCTATATACCCTCATTAACTACTTCAGTTTTAATGTTTTATTTGTTGAAGTCAGTATTTTTTTGTTCAAAGTTATTATTATTTTCCTTCAAGGATAAAGACGACGCAAATATATTTTAATACCTTCAACATGAAAGAAACACTTTTGCGTAAAATGTCTAAATATGTTTTTCCCTCTTTAAAATACAAAAGATTTTAAGTAAGTAAGCCATCAGACTTAAGCCGCTTAGTGGATCAAAAACATCTTCGCAAGCTGGGAACATAACAAAAGACTTTATTTTCAAAACAAACACACGATATGATCTACTTACTTTTAATATAAAAAACGAGGAAATGTATCCTGGGAAATACTTTTTACTTTGCACGTGAAAATGACATTTTGCTGCCAATATGGTAAAAGGATAATTTTAAAGAAAAAAAAAAACTGACTAATCGGTACAGTCGGCCAAGAATCTGCTCTACCATCCTAAGGTTTAAACTCGCATGAATGTTATTAGACATGAAGGTTCATTGTTCACTTGTCACAATATAACAACTCTACCTTATTGATGTTTTAGTGACACGGGAAGTGTCATCGAAACTGATAGAGCATTTTCTTGGCCGACCGTACCAGTCGCTGTCTTTTTTCTTTTTTTTTACGTGGGAGTATCCTCATGGAGACCGCGCCGCCATAGGGACAGCGAACATAGTGTCGGGCGAGTTCCTGGGAGTATCCTAAAGAATTACGTCGGAACGAGTACTAGTTGCTACTTTGATTTTTAAAAGGTAACCTCTACCTATTTGGTCTGTCACTATCAACCCCAAATTTTCTTATTGGCCACCTTTGAAATATATTATTTTCAACATAAAAGAAATATCACCAAAAAGGACAAAATTCCGCAAAGAAACATAATAAAAGCGGCCGAATTCTTCAAACCAGGAAAAGACTTTAAAAAAGAAGGCGAGAAACCCCTGTCGTTAAAAAAAAACAGATATACTTATGTGCTATAATATTGCACATATTATTCTAATTTCCGTCGCCATGAACAGTCGGTCAAGAATCTCGGTTACCATAATTTTTAATAATACGTGTACAGACACTGCCGTGTGATGACGGCGAATAGAATACATGTATACCACCGCCCAGCCCAACTTTTCCCCTCGTGGGGGTCGTAAGTGGTGACTAAGTGAGCTTCCTAGAAGCCGGGCAACAGCGATCTTTGTGGGTTAAATCACAACGCCACTGCTATTGCGAACCCGTCTGCCAAGCATGGCATTTATTGGCATTTCCTCCCAAAAGTTCATGCAAATCATTAAGGGATGTCCTCGTCCGATGATAATAATGTACAGACATTTCGTTCAAGTTTTTAACCTGGGTAAGCTCGAGCCAATTTTTATATACCCGGTTAAAAACTTTAGCACATCATAAAGTTGGAACTTACATGAATGCCATAAGACTATACCTCTATAATAAATCTTTCACTTCTACAATGACCTTTTGGCACATGACTTCTTACTATTTAAAGCGTTTTCTTGACATTTTTGTATCTTCTGTATAATAGATATTTATCTATACCTGCATCATACCGATTTTAAAAACATCCAAAATCCTGTATTATTCTTACTAATTGTCATGTAATATTACCTGTTCCATTCCCAAATTGAGCATAGACAAAATAACATTGCACCAAGTTCTATCCAACAGATGCTGGAGTTATGCCTGCGGCAATACAAGCTTCTCATCCTGGACGGTGGCTTCTTCACCCACGCGGCCACTTCCAAAGCCTCGGCCCAGTACTCGGGCGCTAAGCGGGTCAACGCCCGACGGTATCTCCACATCATCGACGAGCTGAAGAGGAGGTACCGCGACCGGCCTCAGTGCAGAGTTAGGTGAGGTCCGCGCACCAAGGAGATTGTTCTCAAATTGCAAGGAGTTGACGTGGAATGTGCGGGACGGAGGGAGAGGGTTCATGTGAATTTGCCGGTTCCTTAGATGGAATTGGGTAGTATTAAGGGAGGTTTTTGGTTATAGTCGATGGCTGACGTAACGATGGGATCTTGGAGGTGGGTAGTACTTGTTCAGTACTTACCCGAACTGAAAACATGTTATATCGGATTGATCATATGTAAAAAAATGGACTAGTTGAGCAAACGTGTTATAGTACGTCAAGCTTGATTATGAGAGCCCACAGTAAACAGAGATTAGCGGTGAAGATGTCGTGCTTGCGCGCCCTTCCCCATCCCGGATTCACCACATCCTACGCCCTATCACTTCTTCCCACCCAAGGCTCGAACAAGACCTTGACAGAATATAGAGAATATATTCGGCCGTTGCTCGGGCTAACCGCGCGTTAAGGTATTGCTTATTGATGTCGTATTCCGTACATCCCTTCCCCTTTGGCCCAGCCACATTCTAATCCTGCCAAAGAGTGATATGTAGTGCAGTCCAAGGTAAAGTGACTGTAAAGATGAAGTGGAATAAAAGTGACAGGTCCAAAAACGTTTCGTTTAGAATAAGGTAAAGTATAATAGACATTTAAGATTCACGTTGCCGTCACAAGTATTGCACACAGATATATAAAGGAACAAACAAATGTGGCTGTGTTTCAGACTCAGAACTTCATCATTAAGCGTTAAAAAACTGCCAATGAAATATTTGGGATACCTACAATATTTTTGGCCTAGTACCAAATCGAAACGGCTGTATCCCTCTACGTTGTTTTTTTCCATGGCCAAAATGGAATTAGTGCCATAGACTCATATAAGGGGTTCACTTGAATCCTGAATTCCTAAAACGGAGCCATATTTGGTTGACACTGAACTTTTTGTAACAATTTCTGCAATTTAGTATGTAAATAAGTAATGAAGATATTTAAGATCGAGATGCGGAAAAGCCTCGGTTACAGTTCATTCATTAGCGTTTATAATTTTGTACTTAGTTCCATCTCGTTCATTGAGCAAGTCACCAGAGAAGGGCAGAAGTACGAAACAATAGACTCTCAAGTATATTCTAAGAGCGAATGAACTGTATATTTGAATAGGTAATGAAGTAAAAGTAACAGTACATTTTCTTGATTCAGATACTATTATGGGATACGACACGTCGAATTTACATATGAGGATGAACAATTTCATGACGCCTTGAAAATTTATACTTGAGAAACGTTTGAAGACTGTGCGTGTTTTGTTATGATCTAGAATAATTTTCGGCCATTTTGTTAAACGCGAATATAAAAGGAGTCTTATATTCTATTGAATAATAATTATGATATCTTCATAAATCAGCTAATCGGTAAGGAAGAGGTGAAATTTATTTTTTCGTGTATCATAATGCTCAGTGACTGTTTTGCCAACGTTTTTCATTTAACGTTGTATAGAAATTCTATCGCCGCTGGGATTTAGAAAATTGGTAAACAAAAAAACAATGGATGTTAATATGCACCGTATCTATGTAACCGTCGCACCGAAAAAATGATTTATTTTATAACATTTTTTAAAGATTTTGTTGTAATAGACTTTATTGTAAAATATTCTGTGTTTCTACATAAATTACATTGTATAGTTTTATTAAATAGCTACCTATTTACATTTAAAAGCATATTTATGTACTTACCTAACATTTTGTAAATTAATATGTTTATTAAAAATCTTTGTAAATGTGCCACGATTATACGTGTATCTTGAAATCTATTTTTTAACGTAGCTTTTATTGTAAATATTATAGTATTATTATAGCTCACTTCGTAGTAGAAATGCAATGTACTTACATATTTAATGAAGAAAAAAGTATATTATGTATTAAATAATCGGTTGGTCCATCTATGGCTCTCTCAGACAATACACTATTATACACGCAAGCACCTTCAGTCTGTATTTCCCATCAAAATGTATAGAAAATGATTTAGGTACTTCTGTCACTTTTACTACCAAAATTACAGTTTGGATCTCAAAGTCTTTTTTCTTTTTGGTCTGAGATTACTCCAGAAGTACACACATCAAAAGTGTCTAGGGATCAAGAATATTATTAGCTTTAAAAAAATCTAATTTATTTAAATCAAATCTAAAAAAAAAAGTACACTTCACGCCTTTAATCCCAAAGAGGGAGTAGGCAGAGGCACTTGCTAAAGCAAGTACCCACGGTTCACCAAGCGTATTTAACGCAACTTGACAGGGGGTGAGCCAAATCAAATCTAATCTTCTAAAACATTTTGAATAAATTATGAATGAATTCAGTTCTTGTAAAATATATTCTTGATTCAATGTAATTGATCCCTAGACACACACATCAAAAATGTGTGTATAACACCTGTGTGCGCCATTTATACACAGTGTAAAAGGACCGCGAGCGACGGTCATCGTCAAAACGAACAACTTTTATTATGGACACAATGTGGGCAAATGAAAAAAAATCCGATCCCCATAATAATGTCATCTGCCGAGGCAAAAATTGTCATTTTTGTAAAAACGTGAAAATTTTTTTTTTGCTTTTCCCACTCAATGCCACCATCGTAAAAGTTGTTCATATTGACGAGCCCAATAACATTTGTATTATATGTCAAAGGTCTATTGAGATTCTTTCTTTTCGTTCTTGACATTGGATTCCTTGGGGAAAATGTGTGGTATCATACAATAGGCTGAGTGATTTCTTCAAGCCAGCTTAGCCAACGTTTTTGTTTTAACGTTGTAACCCTGGGGGAAGTAGGTACCTCAGGAGTAATGGGGTAGAAAACTCATGAACGAATGGCGCTAGTATCGCTTGACCAAAGCAGAACTATTGGTCTAATCGATTGTTAACAAGTTCATTTGATAGATCGCCTGAATTTGATTGGTTCATAAGGTACAAGCGTAAAAGCGCCATCTGTATTCAGTTTCTCTGTTTCTTTCCTATTTATTTAGAAAACAATTAAGCACATGAGAAACATTAAAAATAATAAATACTATAGATGGACTAACCAAACAGGCAGTACTAAGATCATTTCTTTGAATCCTTTTTATTTTGTGGTTGATATATTAAATCTTTATATTATTGATCTTTGTAACAATTTTTATTATTAAATTAATATACATATAATAAAATAAATCTGTAAATATACTCGCTGTTCAATGTCCCAAATGTGAATAAACCTGTTTCTGTGATAACTTAATACTATTTTGTTTTAATTACTCTTTTTTTTCATGAATCTCCACATCTCGGAAATCATGTAGATAATTTCCGGAATGTGGAGGTTCATGTTCTACTAACAAAAAACACTAATGAAGTCCGTAAATAAATCTGATTTCTCTGAATTAATAGCTGCTCTACGGAGAAGAACAATAGAAAATATGGATAAGATTGGCTTTCGCGGTCTAATATAAAAATAGAAGCAAAACACTTTAGAGTACTTTGTGTAGGAAGAATGAAAATTAGAACCGTAAGTAAATTCATAAATAATTATATTGTAAGTGCTAACGACTGGCCATTAGTAGGAAATAAAAATACAAAAAGAAATAACATTTCCATGATGTCTAGAAATAAATAAAACTCTTCCGAGTGGGCAATTTCCTAGCAACTGGCTGAAAGGAAATCAAGTCAGTTTAAAATGAATTTCTATCTTCGTTTTATTTTTCTGTAGACAAGCTCTCCTTGCTGGCTCGGTCGAGGGTTTTGCCGTCAGCGGCTGTCACCTTATGCTGGCCTTGTCACACTAATGGAGTGGAGATTCCCGAGATTCCCGTTTCGTCTGCACGTAGAGCGGGAATAGTTTTGTAGACATGACAAAAACTTGTGTACGGGAAATTTTAAGTGACGTGTGACATATTGTGTCAGTTTGTAGCCACGGTAACTTAGTGGTCAAGTAAAACTTGTCGCAACTATGGGCTCACCCCCTGTCACATTGGGACCGTGGGCATTTGCTTAGCAAGTGCCTCTGCCTACCCCGCTTTGAGATTAAAAGGCGTGCAGCAACAGAACTACTGAGACTTCGCTATGTCTCAGTAGGTAGTTCGGTTATTTTGTCCGTCAAGAAACCAAGTCACGAATGAGTCAAATAACCCTTTGAAATCTTGAGTCACCGTATTGGCAAATAAGACACGTGTTTTATGTTACGCAAAGTAACAGGAGTTTGTGGCTGGAGTTATTTCTTGGCAGGCCGTTCTCACGGTTTTAGTGACTCGGTTTTCACAAATCGCATCGTTAGATGTCTTGTCACTTCTTTCTTGGAGCACTGTGCTAGATGATGTTGTAGTAACAAATCTATTTGGCAACTGTCATAATTTCTACCACATTAAAACGGCCTCTACTCTGCACATATTAGGGTTGACTTTTGTTTAGCCGAACTAAATTTATCGACTATATCAACTGAGACTACGCCTACGGCTAAGTGGAGTATCCCCGAATGTGTAAGTAACTGGGTATATATAATTCAGGGATGAATATCTATTGAGGATATTAAGGCTTAAATTGACAAATGAGAAGGGGTAAGTAACTACGATGAGATTTCAAGCCCTTACCACGTAGTTTGAGATAAGACAATAGAAAGTACAGTCGGGCAGGAATCTGGCCTACCACATGAAAGTTTGAAACTCGTAAATGTACAGTTCGTTAACATCTATTTTACCTCTGGCTGTTATAGCCAGAAGCGGGGGATTTTTTTAATGACGCCTGTCAAAATTAAAATAACTGTGAAGGTTATGTCAAAGTCAATGTCAAAGTTTCTTTATTTCATCGTTATGTAGACATTAAGGTTATTTTTTACCTGTCACAATATAAAATCTCTACCTGTACGTCAATTCTCGTATTTTCGTCGATACTAAAATAGTCTCAACTTAGTCTAAACGCCCGTTTTCGTATTCTCGTGTTACTATCGACTTTCAATAGTACATTGAACGACTCGGAATCGTCAAAGCGTAAACAAACAAACTAAAACTCAAACAAACGGTATTCTAGTAATTTTTGAACTCGACTAAACTCGAGCGTAAGCTAAACCAAAACGTAATCGTGATCGAGCAAAAATACGAGAATTGCACTACTGATGTTTTACCAATACATAAAATGTCATCAAAACTAATCGTAAACCTCTTGGCCTTTCTTGGCCAAACTCACATACATAATACCCATGACAGGCCCTTCTTCCAGGGGTTTTGTTTATTTTATTGTTTATTCAGATTTAAACAATCGTTTGACCACTATTCTGCCTGATATTAAGCAACGATGTAGTCTAGAATGGAGCACACTTGTTCTTTAGGGACCTATCACTCGTGACTTGAAGCCTTCCGGACTGCGCAGGAATCACAAGGTTATTTATGTATTTATTGTTATCACGTCCACGGGCGGGGTGTGTCTCCTACACGATTAATAGCAGAACATAATGTACAGTTCGTGCATTTCATGAATGCGCGCGGGCCTTAGATGTGTGAGTCGTATATGGACACGCTAGTTGACAGTTCAAAGGAACAAAACTGCCACACACACATCTAAGACCCGCGCGCATTCATGAAATGTACGAACTATAATTTTCTAGCAGTTGCATTGCATATTATACACAACCATGTCAAATGTCTAGCTTCAGTTGTTTCGCTGAAGATGAATGAGTTGTATTTGTGTTTCGAATAAATAAGTACCGGCTGTGCACCGTGGTGTTACTCTCGGGGAATTACGTTCACTTGGGAATTTAGGGATAATAGACTATGTTATTTGGGATGGTATATAGCATTTAATGGTGAAAGAATTCTAGATATCGAAAGTTTAGTTGTAATTATACATTGTGGATGGAAATTATTTAGATACATTTTTTACAGACTATGAAACGGAAAGAAATGTTTATATCGAATACGCTGCGAAATTATGAAAATATGAAAGTTAGTCCCATGATAAGGAAATCAGTTTCTGATGATGGCAGGCCAAATAAATCGAGTGGAACTTAAACATTCGTAGGAGCGACGTAGCTATTGGCTCAAGTCGTTTCTTTCTTCTTTACAATTATCCACAAACAAGATTAGAGCGTGTCAAACACTCAGTCAGTATTTACAGTACGAGTAGCGTCCGAGTCATCATCCGGTCGTAATTGGT
The DNA here is from genome assembly GCA_012932125.1 of Conopomorpha cramerella. Lineage (NCBI taxonomy): Eukaryota > Metazoa > Arthropoda > Insecta > Lepidoptera > Gracillariidae > Conopomorpha > Conopomorpha cramerella. The sequence goes on along the minus strand of SJJU01002547.1, from coordinate 8,096 downwards.
CCGACGTCAGTACTGTCGTCATACGCCAAAAGAGCGTTACATTATTTTCATGGGAATATGTTCTAAATTTCTGTCTAAGCTTCAGAAACGTCAAAGTAAAGTAAAAAGCTGTGCCCTTTCTCCTATTCGTGTTAGAAGTACTCCTATCGTGAAAACCCCGTTTTACAGAACATAAGCGAAACTTCCACAGAGCAAATTCCGTGTCAAAGTTTCCGCAAAATCTTGCCCGCCTAAATATTGTTACGTTAGTTGGTAGTAAACTTGAATTTACCTCCACACTCGCACCTCATGCTATAGAGCAGGAGACCACACATTTACTATTCATGATGCACTTAATGAAGTTCAACGTCGTAGACGGATACATCACACTATACAATCTTATCTTAAGTGAACTTGGCATCACTTGTATTTTCATACTTTGCGTAGATCTGTTAGTCAGTATCATGTGTATAGTTGATATGACCACGAGGCACATGGTCGGACTGTAGTCGCGACATGTCTTTATTGCAATTGGGGTCCTATTGTATGTGATTCTGACGTCACACGTGAACATTCATGGTGGAAGTAAACTGCTGGATGCAGTACTGTTTATATTTGCCTGTGAACAGACTAATGTTATGGTCAGAGAGCTTGCTTTTGAAACAATGGTAGAACCCACAAGTTTCTTTGACAAATCTCGAAACGGTGCAGAACAAACAAAGCAAGCTGCAGTGTTATTTGGACGTAGTTACACAGAAAGGCCTATATCCACACTTTGCCCGAAATTGAGTTAGCTATAGCAGAATGCTAAGTTAAGACATATCCATCATATAAAAAATAAACATTTACACAAAAAAGTTCACTACAACCTATTTTTTATGTATCCTGACTCAATCCATATGTATGGCGGGTCAATAGCGCATCCAACTTTAAAGCTTATAAATATCTTCGACGATTTTGTGGATTGAGTCCTTTCTGTGTAACTACGTCCATTTATAAAAACGAAGCTTGTTTTGTCACTCAGTGCGAAGTCTTCTGTTCCTGTAGACCTTGCTGAGTCTTCTTTTGCTGGTGCTAATGCCTCGAAAATTAGACTACTAGACTCAACCTTAATGTTATCTATATATTATAAAACTCAAAGTTCTGACTGATTCATTAATCTCTGAATCATCACAGCTCAGTCCAAAAACTTGATCCTAGAAAATGGAAATTTTGCACAGGGGTTCCTTTTATGATGTTTACGTGAAATAAGAAAGGATTTTTTCAAAATGAATTCCCTAAGGTGTAGGGTAAAAATTTATATGAGAAACTCCTTAATTTTGGACTTACAGTTTAAAAACTTGGTTGAAGTATTCTTGAATAGAAATTAAAGAATTCGTAATTCACTTTTTATTTCAACCTCTAAGCGGCGATTAATTAGCGAGAGTTAAAAAGGCTGAAAAAATACGAATTAGGACGGAGATGAAATCGCGGGGCGGTACTAATATTGTATATCACTTATTTTTTTTTCCTTTAAAGGCGCGGGACAATCTAAAAAGGCTCGAATATCTCACATTTTATGTTGTGCATTGCACGGAGTAAATTGTGACCGGTTTCAGGTACTTTTCTTCTTTTATTTACATTTCTGTCTCGCGATAAAACGCTAGAAAAAGCTGCGACTTGACGGCGTGAAACACTGGTGCAAACAGCATTACAATCGAAAATAAGGAAGGCGGACCTCACTACTAGCTGGGACATGAAGCCTCGTTCACAATATGAAAGTTGGCGGCGGCGGCGTCGGTCTAGTCTCAGCAGTACAAATGTTTTATCCATTAGTTAATTTAAAATGTACCCTATTAGGTTGTGTTAAAGTCACAACTGAAGTTGTCTTTTAGATTAAACATTAAAATGACTCTTCTTCTCAACGAACAAAGGTCGACTTTGGTTTAACATCGAACAAAATTAACCTCACTACGGAAACTAGTCTGTGTAGTCTAGTTTCAATGACGGCTGCAAGAGGTAGGTACGTTTGAGGTGTAAAGCATGCACCGCACTTCGGAATAACGAATTTTCTGGAAAGTCCTTTCTGGTGTACAAAAGTGCATTTTTCTTGGTAAAGGTATAGAACCTCTTACTGATGAACTTAGTGTTTTCAACGTTACCAGTCCGAATGGTCTGCGTCTTGTGTCGATTACCAGATCTGAACTAAAATCAATGCATAATGAGTAGTACTATTTTATTATTTGTCATTTTCTTGACGTGTGTAAAAGACAAAACACTGAGTAACTTACTTACAGTACAACGTTTGTTCTTAGTAAGAGAGTAGGTATTTACAGTCGGATGTGTCCCATTTGTTCTATATAACAAGATTTTTTCGCTTTCTTCCACAAAAAGTTAAAGAGACAAAGTTTATTTATTTAGACACTTTAAAGCACAAAAACGTACACTGGGTGGTCGTAATCATTTTCTCAGTCCACCACACAAAATGGAAAAGACAAATTGACTTATTTAGTTCAATAACGTCCTATTTCATAGAACAAATGGGACATCCACGGTCTTACCAGTCCGTACTAACTCACAGTGATTCGCCCGAATGTCTCACGTAATAGAGTGCGTCCGTCCCCCTCTTATCTGCGCCATATTGTGTCATGAACTCATGAAATTCAATTAGGACTCCGGTAACGAGAACTTCGTTAGTCTATTGTCTCGTGAACTGAATATGGCTTGTAAGAACTGTAAGTGACACGGTTCCCTTGTCAATTGTTCATTGCTGTAGGTATGTCCTGTGGAGTGAGAATAATGAGAAGAGGATCATTCGTTTCGGGATAATTTATTCGTTTAAGAGGGACAATCATGTGCGTGAATGTTGTCGAACACGAAACGAATTGTCGTTTTCTTATTAGTCAACTGTAAAGACATCGCACAGTTAAAACAAAAGCGACACAAAACAAAATGAAAAAACAAACAATATTTTATGAAATTGAACCAAATAAAAGATACAAAACTTAAATTACAAAATCGCCATGTTTCGTATTGGGTCCTTTTTGTCCTAACTGTGCGACATCTACTATGATGATAGCGTTAACTTTGGAATTTATTTATAACTTCTATAGTGTATACGAAATATTGCGCGTAAAAAGACTCCGAGCAATGGTCTTAGAAATGTTGTAGGGCTTGTCAATGTGAACTACTTTTACTATGACAACAATGCGGGGAAATTATTATTTTTCACCATTTCTCGGGGTCCTTTTACATGCATCGATTCAACGGCGCAATTATGTTTACAATTTCAGTTTTATTAAAACATTTTTAATAATTTAGCTCAATTTACTATGTGAGTGAGTGAAATTATACTTTAAATCGATTAGGCGTAAACTTCATAGTTGTATTATTGCGATAGAAAACTTTTGAGTGCCCGTTTAAACCAACAAGGATAAGATAAAAAATACTTATATATTTTAGGATTTTTACACTACAAACCGAATACGCACATCGTTGAAGAAAAACACGACAGTAAAATTAGAAACCGACCAGATTTCGTCGTCGTTTCATTCCGTAATGACGTACGACCAATCACGTCACAGCAACGCAAGCTACGATTGGTGAACATTGCCGAAAACGAATGAATGTCGTCAAGAAACGAACGGACGTGTTTTTGTTTTTCTAACCCCACGGTGTAGATTTCTTTTCTTTTACTGAAACTACCTGACCCCGCCCACTTTCTCAAGTACGAACGGCTGTTACCTATTATAATAAAAAATGTATATAGCTATGCATACTGCAAGCGAAAACATCCAATCATACAGACCAATCACATTTACATACGCAGTTGTTCCTTTTGTACGTCTTTTCTTGTGTGGCAGGGGCACAATCGACAATTGACATTCATGTCATGTAAGTCTATTTTCCTGCAGACATTGTAATATCATTAGGCTCAATATTGCACGATTTCCTTAGGCTGAGACTGAGAGTGAGTTACGTAAGTGATTTAAGGGATTCGAAGAAAATGCGCACGAAGTGGTTTCCTGAATAAAAATGTTTCGTTGTACATTTTGGGCACATGTTTTGCATACAATTTGTCGCTATCCCTAAATAGTAAGGACCTTACTAATAATGACGTAATATATATTCCGTAGATAGAGCAATCTTAACTTCTTGTCAGTAGCATGGTAAATACGGAATAACCAGTTCCAATAGATGTATAACGGTCAACCTTCATAGTGCGAACCGCCAGGATGTGGAATGATTTGCCGGAATCTGTGTTGCCTGCACAGTATAGCCTGGCGGTCTTCAAGTCACGGGTAAACAGGCACTTAATGAACGAGTGTACCAGTGGCGTGCACACCATATAGGTAAAAGACACTGCCTACTTTAGTATTTTAGCTACCCGACCTAATAATAGATTTATTGCTAGATCTTTTATTGTTGTACTCACGACATAGGCTAACAAAGGTCTTTATTTTGTAGGTGAGAAGATATGTAGGTGCCTGTGTTTCGTAAAGACAAGTTACCTATACATAAGTGTCAATCCTTGCGGATTACTGCCTATCTTGTAATAGCCAGTGCACGCCACTGGAGTGTACAGTACAGCAGATTGTGGTCAAATGCTTGTTCATTGTGTTTATAAAAAAAAACAAGCTGACCCCGCAAACGTTGTTTTGCCAATATAAATTATGAACAGTGTTTCCTTGCTTTTATGTCATGTATGTTTTATACATATAAAACCTCTAAAATCACTCTAGCTATTAAATAAAACCGCATCAAAAACCATTGCGTAGTTTTAAATATCTAAGCATACATAAGGACAGGACAGGAGGAAGCGACTTTGTTTTATACTATGTATTGATAACCGATGTATAACTGTCAGCCCATTTTTTGGTAAAGTATCTACTTCTATTTTTGACTAAATTGAAATAAGATTCATTCTGGATTTTTCCATTACCATTATTGTACCTATCTATTACACAAATAAATGCCTATATTCTTTTATTGAAATACAATACGGACCCGTATTATTGTTTTCAGTAGGTAATAATTTTCTATCGATTGCTTCTTCAGTCAAGGCAAGGATATTGGATTTCACTTTTCATTTGTTTTTGTTGGTATAGTAAATATTTACTGCTAATAATCTGCGTTTGTCGGTGAATAGCGGACAATTGGTTGAGCTCAGTGACGTGCACTGGCTTTTACGACAAGGTAGGCAGTAATCCCCAAGGACTGACACCTATGTATAGGTAACTTGTCTTTACGAAACATAGGTACCTACCTAGCTACTCACCCACAAAACACAGGCCTATTTCGTGAGTACAACAAAAAAAGATCTAGTAATAACTCTATTATTAGGTCGGGTAGCCAAAATACTAAGGTAGTCCAGTGTCTTTTTGCCTGTATGGTGTGCACGCCACTGGCTTGAGTTCAACATAATGTAGTAACTGTGATAAATTATTTACTTTTTCTTCTTCTTTTCGAGTCGACAGTGTGTGTTCCCTCAATTGTTCTGAGACCAGTATTCGGCAACACGCACAGCGTTATCTGTGGCCTCGTACAGGTCCTGCAGCGGATAATAATTGGACAGAGAATCGCTAATGTCGATCTGTACATCTCCAACCCTTCAACTCACGTAATCAATAAGTAATTACAATAATACGATTACAATAGGTTCATAATTAAGTGAGGTCTATATTCCACATGACTGATAAAGATTTTTTTACCTACATATACTGACATGAGAATCTGACCTTTTAACACATTCGTGGACACACCCCGCCTGTCGGCGTGATAACAACAGTACTATTGTTATAATTCGAATGTCCACGAAAGTGTTAGCCAGGGTTAATAATGGACATGAGTTTATATATGACTAGTTGTACCGCGCGGTGTTACTCGCGTTTTTTCGTTCTCGTGGTAAATTGGGGGATAAAATATAGCCTATGTTACTCAGGAATAATGTAGCTTTCCAACAGTGAAAGAATTTTTCAAATCTGTCCAGTAGTTTCGGAGCTTATTCAATTCAAACGAACAAAAAATTAAACCTTTCCTCTTTATATTGTTTTAGATTGAAAGACAAAGATAATGTATTTTAGGCTTAGAATTTATTGTAATAAACATATAAAAACTATTTTCTGGTATTCATTCAGGATTCATTGACCGGTGCCGTCGTTAGTATCCACCCCGACCTGGCAAACTGAAACGTGAAAATAAACATTTATTAATCATACGCTCGTGAGCAAAATTTCGGGTCATATATAAAATTACAGTAAATTATATTATTCTGAAAGTAGTATTGAGTACAACAAACAAAGGAAACATTTCTTTATGACTTTATTTTTCGCCATTTTATCTTTATCTTTAAACGAGCAATTCTTGTATATATATTATATATATAATTGGAATCTCGAAAACGGCCGCACCGATTTTCATGAAATTTGGTATGTAGAGGGATTTGGGGGCGATAAATCGATCTAGCTAGGTTTCATTTTTAGAAAACATCTTTCCCACCGTGTTTTCGGGCATGAAAAATTGCTCAAATTGTTAATACGACTCTTACTGACATCTATTGCCGAGTAGTAATACTATGCTATTCGTAGGATGGTGCGGGGGACGTTTTGGTTTTGAAGTAACTAGAGATGGGGTTATGAAAAAATCGAAGAAAAATAATCGATTTTTTTACTTCGAGCGAAGCTCGGTCGTCCAGGTACTATTTATTGATATAACAGTACACAAAGTTAGATCTTCATCATCATCATCAACATCATCAGCCCATACTTGTCCACTGCTGGACATAGGCCTAAGTTAGATCTTACAGGTAATGTATTGTGCTATCGCGATAGCATCGCACGGTCTTGGTACGGGGTAGACGAAGTGAGAACAACAAGTTGTTAACTTATACACTGAGAATGCGATTTAGATTTTTAGGAAAATACTAAAAGTTAAGTTTTAATGGTTCAATTACTGGTCACCCATAGAATCTCCGATTTTAATATTTGGCCCCGTTGTAGGCCATAGACTGTAGGTACATACATACATAAACCTCACGCCTGTCTCCCAGAGGAGTAGGCAGAGACTACAGATCTCCATTTGTCACGGTCCTGACATACCCCTTTCGCTTCATCTACATTCATACATCTTTTCATACATGACCTCCGGTTCGAGTACTTTTCACGCCACCTTCGGCCAGGACATCACCAATCTTGTCTGTATATGTCCTTCTGGGGCGACCTCTACTCACCCGGCCCATTACATCACCCATATAAATCTCTTTCGTCAATCGACTTTCATCTATTCTCTCCATATGCCCATAGACTGTATAGTTACGATTTACAAAATCCTTTCTTTTCACCTTTATCCTTATCCTTTATTTTATTCCTTTAAGATTTCTGTCCAATTCTATACAGAGTTGATGGACTCAAGTTTATTGGCATTGTATAAAAAGTTAGCTGTTATTTTTGTGTACAAGTACAAAAGTACCCTTATCAAAACCTTTCGGAGACACGATCCGCCCGTCCAAGTGATAACAATAAAACTTCTCTTGCCTCAAATTGTATGTCGACGAAAGTACGTTAGTTAACAACACGGACGTGTAAGCGCTCGAGAGCAAAAATTCGGGGCCACAAACAATTACATTCACTCAGGACAACTTATTATCACACAATTAAGGAAAACTAATTGAGTAAAATGAATTGCTTTCCAAAGATATCAAAATCAACTCCCTCCAAGCGATAAGTCGGTAATCGCAAAAAGCAAATTTCACAGGAGAGATAAAAACTGTTTTTGTTAAATTCCTTTGCGTAGGAATTATGACGACATGCATTCATGAAAGGAAAGCAAAATCAAAGGCAGTCGGTTCTTATTTTACAATTCCGAAACTTTGGATTGTTGGTAGAAACTAGCGATCGAACATAATAATTCGTTGGTAAGTTTATAAAACTAGCCAAATCAGACCTTAGGCTACAATACATTATCTTACGTTATTTTAATTTTAATTTTGATTGTTTGTTTTGTAAAAAAGGAAAAGGGAAAAATATCCTGTAAACGTATACCGCAGGGAAGTTGCGAGTCATTTCCAGCACAAGTGTCTTTGACTACTTACAGGGAAGACTCCGTTGACCAAAAATTTGTAAAATGAGTTCAGGAAAATA
>SJJU01002545.1:0-34328 GCA_012932125.1 Conopomorpha cramerella | reverse complement strand
AAAAAAAAAAAAAAAAAAAGGGCTCAATTAATGCCAATTAATTAGATATCGTTAACAGCTAACGCATCACTCTCACGAATACAAACCCTCCAAGCGTTCACACACACACACACAAGCGTACACTCACACACGCACACACACACTCACACACGCGTATTTTAGCTATGTACTTAGTCTTAACTAAAGTGCATTAAGAAGAGCAACTATCTGAAATGCTCAAAAGGAAGTAAGAATATATAAGTACTTATGATTCAAGCTTGGAAAATATGCTTATGCTATGCTAAGCACCTACCTTTTTTGTTGATAAAAGTTAGGTGTAATCTGACAAATGTCATCTGGGTGCTCAAAACACACCCAGCACCAGTGACAGCTGAAGGTCATATCGGGGTTTTTGTGAGTAGAAGTCTCACACTACCCCGTCGCCGTCCCCGCAGCGGCAGGGTGGACATGAGGCTACATCGACACCTACAGTCCTATTAGAACGCCTCGTACGCTAGTCCAATGGTGTATTTCCAAACTACAAACAATTCTTATCTAGATGTCGCTAGTAAGTGTCCAAGGTGACTTCTGTCAATGGGGTAGAAAACTCAAGAACTAATGGCGCTAGTATAGCTTGACCCAAAACAGCACGATTGGTTGATCGATTATCACTACAAGGTCATGTGACAGATTGCCTCACTGTCATTGGTCCATATGGGTCAAGCGCACAAAGCCCCATCTGCATTCAGCTTCGCGTTTTCTTCCCTATTATGTCTATTTTAGTAGGTACGTTTTTTATTAATTGGGTAAGTTATTTAAGCTTCAGCCACTTTTGTAATATGTAAACAAATAATTAAAAAAATACTGCCTTCAATACTGACTGCTGTACAATAATGACAGTAATTTTTTTGACGTTTATCCCCCCTAAAACAGCTAGCGCCATCTGTCATAACCAAGAGAAACAAGGGTTCTGAAAATTCCCCATTCTTACATGCTGAATGTTTATTGTGATTTAAGTATTATACTTTTCATTGCAGGCTTCTCTACCCTACAACTATCGACAGTGGATCCCTAAAACACAAGAATTGGAAGGGCGTCTGAAACGGCGGACTTTATTCATCTTTCGTTGAGCAAGCGCGTTGCTATAAAGAAGTATGACAAGATAGCTTATCCTCTAAGTACATGGATATTAGGTATTGCTCTAAGTTCTCAGTTCTATTCGTACCGACAAAATAATGTAATCATCGTAAAATATTGATTAAATCATTGGTAGAGTAGAATTGGTACAAGGCGTGAAGGTAGGTATTAGTTGATGAACGTAAATTAAAATAAATAACATTTGAACAATGTAACTTCTAGAGTAAAATATTTTTATGCTTTTGTTAGGCTTTTTTTGTAGAGTTACACAAACAAATAATTTAGTTACCTATATTACTTAGTTAACTAGCTGTATACATTAAAATATTCGATTATATAGGTTATCTGCCTAACAATAAAAAAAACGACACTTGCACCGCATGTTAAGCAAACGCCGACGGTTCAACAAACTTATAAACTTTTTTCAACTTAATAGATGGTGAGCCCATCGACTAAATACGGATAGGTAATTTCTCCTTCTAAATATTTATTTAGGTGTAAACTTATAAAAAAACACCTAAATAACGTAATCAAAATGCATATCTAAGAGATCAAGGACGTTAGCTAGCGGCTGGCACACTGTTTTCACAACTTTGCGATATTATCATCTCTAACGAGAGATGAGCATCGCAAGCTTAGCTGGACATAATGGCCAGCTTTTAACCTGGTCTAGCATTGTGTATAGTCCTCAAATAATTATAGCTCAATTTACAGTGGTCCATTCTAGTTTGGCTAGGTCTTCTTTACGAAGGTTACGCGGTGAATTATCTTGACGAAAAACGGCGTAAGATGTACCCATACTTTACCTTACTATTGTTGGTTTAAGGCCATTTTTAATATTAGTTTTTTTTTATGTATTAAGTAGACATTAGTGGTCATCCAAATGAGTGTACCTCTATATTGTCCTATCAACCTTAATGATTGCTTGTATAGATAACAATCAAAGCCAACGGAAGGAATAACACATAACTTCTCAATTCAATTCTATGCGTTTATTCCATTCTACAATGGTAGTATTACTCATAAGAGTACAAATACAATGTAGATCCTGATGGACACAGCGGTCTCTCCGTATGTCTCTGTAAAAAATGCAACATAATGAAGTATGAACTAAATCAATGCAAATATAATTAATACATGGTTTTCTCATTGATGTCATTGTTAGAACAGAAACAAATTGTGATTTGTAATGGGACTACGTAGGAAACCCCCACTTTAAAAAGAAAACAATCATCAAAATCGGTTCACCAAGCATTTTTTATGTTACCTCTTGTTAGTCTCATTTTTTATGTTCAACAAACAGGTCGAATCGAGAACATCTTCCTTTTTTCAAGTCTGTTAAATAAATCTATACTAATATTATAAAGCTGAAGAGTTTGTTTGTTTGTTTGTTTGAACGCGCTAATCTTAGGAACTACTGGTTTGAATTGAACAAGTATTTTTGTGTTGAATAGAGCATTTATTGAGGAAGGCTATACTACATACTGTATAACATCACTCTGCAACTATTAGCTGCGAAGAAATAATGGAAAATGTGAAGAAAACGGGGAAAATTATTGTTAAATTATATATTATAATGTTTGCCGGAGCAGATAGTAAAAATTACGGTAATTTTTCTAGCTGTTTTTATTCTGCGTCATTAAAAAGATCGACGATCCGGGGCTTTGTACCTATAGGGTAGGGCAGCTTAATCCCAAGCCCTGCAGTTCGGGACGTTAGAATAGGGCTGCAGTTTTCCCTTGCCTGTCGTACGAGGCGATTAAAAGGGCCCGGGGGTCGGTCGCGCACATGGCGGGGGCCTGAGCGCGATTTCAACCGACCCTTACCGAGGACGACGGTGCTACGTGACTTCGGCATCGTTGCCTCGCGTCGAGGTGTGAGCGGGGAGGACAACAAGTTCCTCTCCGCAAGGTAGAGGGCCCGCTTAACATCCTGCAGCGGGCCCTGCGCGGCCGGTGCCCCCTTGATGTCGAACTCTTCAGGGTGTTCCAACAAAAAAAAGGACAGCGTAATCCGGTGCTAGAGTTTTGGTGTGTCCTGCGAAGCCTGGAGGTGTTCAAGTCAGGGATAAATAGGTACCTCATGAACAAGGTGTGCTCCATTGTAGACTACATCACAGCTTAACATAAGGCAGGATGGTGGTCAAACGCTTATTCACAGTGGATTAAACTAAAACCAAAGACAATATTTTACAAAAACCTCCAATTTAAAAAAGTTTTATTTCGCGGATTTATAAGGACGATGACGAGTAGAAAACCTACATTTTTATTGCTATCCTCATCTATATAGGGGTAGGCAGAGAGAATAGACCTTGTAATTACAGACAGAGACCTTGCTTGCTACGATCCCGACACTCCTCTTACCTACGATTCTCTAACATTCATCAACCTTTTCACTCATGCACAATATCCATTAAAAATTACGAAATAAAAAGTAAAACTGACGTTAAAAAAGCGCAAAATAACATTACTTAGTATGAAATAGCAACAAGTCGCTTACCTTAATTCAAATTATGTGTAATTCTATGATTGAATACTGATGAGTAAGGTCGAAGAGGGAGGTGCAATGCATCAACCACAGAATACAGAAACTACCGATTCAATTAATAGTAAAACATCATATTTTCTATCAATACAATTAGAATAGATACGGATAGTAAAGTTAGGGTCTCTGACTTCCACAGCTTTCGTCAGTGTTCAGTCATAAAACTGTGTAGGTATAATTGAAAGTAGGTTAGTGAAGTAACTTGTTATTTAATTCTAAGTAAGTATGTACCTAGTGTTATTTTGGGATTTTTTGATTTAGTTTCTAACTTTACTTTTTGTTAGATTTTATTGTTTGTAAGATTACAATTTTTGTTTTTCCATTAGAGACATTTTACATAGGCATAACTACTCTTTAAACTTTTGTAAATACATATTTTATGTAAATTGAGTAGATGTCTATAAACCGTGCTGGCTTTATTGACTTCAATCGATCAGATTTACCAAATTAGAAGAATAAATGACTAATGTCTTTTTGCAAATTGGCTCGAGCGATGGCACCTCGTTCGGATTCCCATAAATACTTACTTAGATTATGCTCTTGGAGAAGGTCGTATTTAGGAAGTTAATTACGTTGTTTATATCATTTTATGTTGAACCTGACCTTAATATTTTCTTAATGAAAACATTATACCGACTGCTTACCACTTTTCATCGAATAACACATTATAATGGGATGTCCTTCATTCATGTACCGGTAGGTATATGCCTATCTAGGTACGTGCATCTTAAGGTATGGTATGTCCTCTTTCCGAATTGATGTATCTTTTGACGTTTTCCCAGTGTTATTTCAATGTTGAATAACGCAACGCTCATACGATGAAGGAAAACATCGTGATGAAACGCGATAGGCTCACCCCCTGTCACGTTGGATTAAAAACGCCTTGTGAATAGTGGGTATTTGTATAGCAAGTTCTTCCTATCTCGCTTTGTCTTTTTTTTTTTAATTTTAACTCTACTACAAGTAACAGTGCTTAACGAATTTTGCTCGCAACCAAATTCATGAAACTAGGTTCCTCCCTAAGATTTTTCTCTGTAGATATGCGCGGGACTTTAAGATGTTTTCTTTTGAACGTAAATGCGTTGGAGTTCTTACTAAAATACATTCCAATGGTGGCTTAAATTTTTATTGGAGACTATAAAATAAAATTAACTTAATAAATGTCATATCATAGACACCTACCTGTGAGTTGGTAAATACTATAAACCATATTACGTTTAAACATTTATATATTAAGTCTTAGTGAGTATGTTATAAGGATTTAAACTAAATTACTTGTGTTGTACTTTCTTACATTATTGTATAGGTACATACTAGAAGTTTAAGTCTGTTTTGTACGAAGAACTCCAATAAACGAAAATAAAAAATAAAATAAAACATGTAATATCAGTTTAGTTTGTTTCTATTTTGTTAATTTATATTAACAAAATGCTCACCTACCTAATGTTATTGAATTGTTTTATCGTCATCAACCACATGACGTCCACTGCTGGACGAGAGCGATAATTTTAAGGGTAATGCCAATAATTGCCACGGTGGGTAATCGCAATGATGTAGTTCAACTCGCAGAGAGCGCTGCTGCCCGGTCTCTGTAGAGTTCCCTCGGTCGCCTCTTACGACGCAACGGCGGGAAAAGTTGTGCTGGGGTGATACCAAATGCACTCTATTTGCCGTCACCATACGCTACGGCTATATTGATTTGTTTACATATGTAGAAATTATTTTACACCTAATAAACGTATTAATGCTGCCCAACCCAGATAAATTCTTCTGTTTACCTCGTCCTCGAAGTTGTTTCTACCCAACTGCAATGTCTGCCCAAGGTATACATATTTTTGAACAACTTCGAGAACGGTGCCGCGTACCTACCTACTGAATTCGGTCTCTGCAATCAAAGGGTAGGACGCCCTCAGGCAAGGTGGACTGATGATATACGCAAGATGGCTGGCAGAAGTTGGATCACAGTAAACAGATCACAGTGGCGTGCAATTGGAGAGGCCTATGTCCAGCAGTGCACAAGTATGGGCTGATGATGATACGTTTTAATTAATAATACCTCTAAGTACCCTGTGTGGGTGTAATCGTCTCATGAATTTCTTACTAAGACCCAATGAGAGCTACGCAACGCTCATAATGAAACACTCTTGAACTTGTATAATTTATATCAACAATTTATTTACAAAACTATCAGACTAAAATGAACATTATCCTCAATGACTTTTCCATTGTGATGTAACTCATTTCTTTTTCTTCTTCTTTTCAGCCCTGCTGCCTCCCATGTCCTCGAGCTGCTGTTTGAGTTGGAGTAACTGGTTATCGGGCACGTAGCGGATATCCTCGTGTTCCTGGGTGTGCTCGTGCACGTTCAGAGTGCAGCCTTCGGGCAGGAAGGCGCGCGACACGCGCAGTAAGCTGCCTAGAGCCCATGCTGGGACGTCCGACACCTGATAACAATATATCGCATAGTTAGAACAAAAAGGACCCAATACGAAACACGCCGATTTTGCAATTTAAGTTTTGAATCTTTTATGTTAAGGTTCAATTTCATATAATGACACATTTTGTTTTGCGTCACTTTTATTCTAACTGTGCGATATGTACGTAATATTAAAGCCAAGGGGTGTAGTGTTTCGGCGCTTCCGAGGAAGACTGGACACTATAAAGGAACGAACACAAGATGTGCAGAAGGATAGTTTATAAGGATATGTTTAATGTATTTATGTATAGTATTTATTTTCAAATATTTTTATTGTATTTTATTTGTATTATGGGCCGATATCTGTTTATACAGGTATATTTAGATGCTTGAAATAAAGGATTATTATTATTAACTAAGAAAATGAAATGTACGGTAGAAACAATGGGGAAGAAATCTCGTGAACTAATGGCGCTGTATCGATTGACCCAAAACAGCACTTCTGGTTAATTGATTTTCATTTCAAGATCATTTCAGAGACTATTTCAATATCATTGGCGAGGGGGCAGGCAGGGTCAGCCACACGTAGGTACTTGATTCGTATGGATTAATCGGCAAAATTCAGCCCATACTTGTCCAGCAGTGGAGAAGTATGGGCTGATGATGATGAATCGACAAAAACGCCATCTGCATTTAGCTTCGTGGTTTCTTCGCTACAGCGTCTAGTAGTCCAGAAGACTTTATTGCCAAGTGATGAGATTCAATTTCGACATTAGCGTAATCTTTCCTCCGTCGTACATTGCAAAAGGAGACCCTCAGTCCTACGAGACGCGGCCCCAGATGGCGTTTAGGGGAAGGCTCGTCTACCGTTTCTGTAGTGGCAGTGTATAAAATTAGCGAAATAAAAAAGTTCCCGCGCGTAGGCTACCAGAAACCTTCATCGTCGTGATCATGGTGACGTGGGTTCAACTTCTGTGCAGTATTTTATAGTGCAAGATTATGAAATTACAACACGAGAAACTCCAGAAAATTTTATACTCGAAACAATGCATAAGGATTGTATGTTGAAGTATTGGACTATGACTTGACTGGAGGAGAGGGTACCTAAGTTTCTGAGGTACCCTCTCCTCCGGTACTACAACAAACATCCAGCACAGAAACTGTGTGAGGAACCCATAGACTAGGTATGTCAGGGTCAAATCCCCTGACTGACCTTTAACAGATGGGACAAATATGGAATTACTGTTGTTGTTATGTACTCTGCTGTTACTTATCCTTCTTCATTTTTTTTCGGTACCTCAATTCTTGATTTCTGTTTAATGTAATGTGAATTGTATAAAGAAATCTATTTCATTTCACTTACTTGTACATTTCTCTCATAGACATTGAGGTGATATTCAGAATCAACTGCAGTACTCTGTGGCCTGAATTTCTGTACTTTGAGTTGCTGTGCCGGTGTCGCCCAACTGGTAATTAACAATAATGTGATAAAGATGAATAAAGTATCTGGTGAACAAGTGTGCTCCATCATAGACCACATCGCTGCTTAACATCAGGCAGGATGGTGGTCAAACGCTTGTACATTGTGTTAAAAAAAATTACAATATTCAAACAGTTTTAATATTATATCACTTTTAAAACAGTCTTTGGCCAGATTTATTGAAAAGTTGTCATGAACCAAACCAATCCCAATTGTTTTACCATTAATAAATTTAAACCTAAGAATATTTTTTTTACTGTGAATCTGCAATTTTTCTTTGGGGTTTTACATTGATGATAAGATGATTACCAAATAAAACCAAATAACATTGATGATAAGATGATTACCAAATAAAAATAAAACATTAGTTTTTTTTTCACTAACTACCCAAATAAATGTTTAGAAAGGGGAGGACCCATACAGTGACCAGCAAGGAGTTCAGATTCGAGTCCAATGGAATTAAACTTGTGGGGCCATATAAAAAGTTTAGTGTACAGTGATCCCCAACCAATAACATCTGTTGATGAAAAACAAACATAAATTATACAGTTAGCATACCTATTGCACTAAGACTTACTTGCAATAAGAATTGTGTAGATCTAATTTCCATATAACCTGGGAGTGTTTGGCCATTTTTTTTATATTCTGTCTAGTGAAGCCTATTGTGTAACCTTTATGAATAGTTAATAAAATGTAGATGTTTTATTTATAACTCTCTCACAACTAATCTAGTAAAGTTATCAACAGTTTACTTTTTTACAGCAAACAACAAGTAATCATTTTATCGTCAATTTAAAACCTATAAAAAAACACAGATTAACAGTAAAAACAAAGATAAAATATAGTTGAAACTTTAAAAGTTGAATATTCAGAAAAGGGTTAAGTTTAAGCTAGGGGCTAATATAGTAAAATCGGTCAGAAATGATGTCTACTAGTAGCTTTTAGCGGGGATATGTTAACTTAACCCTGCATAATTGAGTTGTAGGTATATAACAATTTCATTGAATTTAATATACTTAGCAGTCAGTAATGTTGTAGTTATATCTGAATAATTTAGTAATTTGCCCAAGCAGACAAAACAGCCTGTCAAGTATTTTCTACTAGTGGAAATGGCTTCAACTTTCTACCAGAAATGGTTGTATGGAATAATACTCACCATTCATCAACTTGTATTCCCATCACCTCGGCATATCTGTGTATTTGGCTCTGACATGACTCGAGAAGAGCATAGTCATAGCCCTTTAATTGGATGTTCAGGCAGTTGTGGATTGGCTCGTCTGGTTCCATACTCTGATGGGGAATTAGGTAGAATTAATGTGGTTAATGATTACACTGGTAGGAGGGACCTATTGAAATTATATTCCAAGACAAGGTAAAAACTTTGCTTTGGCCTCTATGGCAACATTGTTCAACCAAGTTATTCAATTCAAAACAATAAAACTTTTCATATTACTTACAATCAGATAATCAGGTTCATATAAATCACTCTTTTGGCGTTTACATATTTTCGTAGCTAATACAGGATTTATAACTTTGCGTGAAATTGGCGATTGTAAACATTTCTGAAATAAACATTTGAAAACATGTTACATCTTACAAAATAAACCAAACAATGATACCAGTATATTCACAGCTTACCAATCTTGAGAATCGTAGACACCACATATTCGAAATTAATAAGTTTCTGTGACAATAAACAAATTCCGATTATTTATTTTTCATGCAGATAAAATGTAAATTTTTGTAGGTTAGTCATAGACAATAAAAAACTTTTGAATTTTGACGTTTTGGTACTTGAACTTAGTCCCAAAAATACTTTTTAGGCGTTATACGGATAACTGGATAAATTTTTATTTTATTATCTTACTGCTTGTTATGGTTGAGTACTTAAAGTTATGCAAAATTCGGTTGTGTTGATGAACTTGGAAAATCTGACTTTAGCGGACTTGAGCACATGATAGAAAAACTTAAATGTCAAAAGTTTTGTCTATGTTTCAAGTCGTACTCCTTGCTTGACGTAATGATGGAAGATAGAGCGGTGTAAAATAAAAATCAGAAATTAGCAGTTTTCTATTCTTGTGACTTTGAAGTAAATGTTTATATGTTTGTGTTATATATATTTTAAAAGAACTGGATACATACTATGGCATCAACGGGCAGTACACCATTTCCTAAATGGCAACTAGCTATTCTTCTCGGTGCGCCTCTGGCGATTGGTTTAGGTTACCTTTATCTAAGAAATAGATTAGAGGACCCAGACAGGAAGAAAGTAGCGGAACTGAAAGCTAAAACAACGATATCTTTAGACAATGAGGATAATGCGAAAACTTCGTCCGAGTCCGCAATCGAAAAAGCCATGAAGTTGAAGGGCGCCGGAAATCGCGCTTTCCATGCCGGAGAATACGACAAAGCTATCGCTCTATACAATGAGGCCATCGAGGCTTGCCCGCCAGACCGGCCCGTTGACTTGGCCACCTTCTACCAGAACCGATCCGCCTGTTATGAAAAACGTGAAATGTGGGAGCAAGTCAAGGAGGACTGTACTTTTGCTCTAAAACTTAATGAAAAATACGTGAAAGCATTCTTGCGGAGATCACGAGCAGCAGAAAAAAGCGGAGACTTAGTGTTAGCTCTGGAAGATGTAACATCTGCTTGCATTTTAGAACGATTCCAAGTACAAAGTTCTTTAGTGAATGCTGACAGAATCCTGAAGGCCCTCGGTAGACAACATGCCAGAGAGGCTCTTGCTAAACGCCGCCCAGTCATGCCATCCAAGCATTTCATCAGGACTTACTTCTCTGCTTTCTCTGAGGACCCTATTTCAAAACTCCAACTGGATGAAAAAGAAACTGGTGGTTTTGCTAAAGCAAAGAAGGCTCTAGACAGCCAGGACTATGATTCTATAGTTGATGCTTGCACTGAGGAGTTAACTTCAAATGGAAAGTACAAAAATGAAGCTTTATTACTTCGTGCAACATTCTACTTGCTCCTTGGTCGCCATGAGGAAGCTCAGGCAGATCTTGGCAGTGTGATTGATAGTGATGCACCTACAAAAGTTAAGGTCAATGCTTTGATTAAGCGTGCCTCACTATTCACACAGCTAGAGAATACTGAGCGTTGTTTGGAAGATTTTGCACGAGCCGCTCAAATTGATACAAACAACTCGGATATTTATCACCACAGAGGTCAAGTGTACCTCCTTTTGGAGAGAATGGATGAAGCTACCTCAGAGTTTGCTAAGGCTGTAGAACTGAACCCCAACTTCTCTATTGCTTACATACAGAAATGTTATGCTGACTACAGACACGCACATCTGAATAAGAATGTCAGTGGCCTTGCTAAAGTTAAGGCTGATTTTGAACGTGCACTGGAAAGGTTCCCAAAGTGTGCTGAAGCTTACATTTTGTACGCCCAAGTACTATCAGACCAGCAAGAGTGGAGCCGGGCAGAGTCTCTGTTTGACTCAGCATTGTCTGTTGATCCAAATAATGCCACACTGTATGTGCACAAGGGCCTGGTGCAGTTACAGAAGAACACTGATTTCGACAAAGCCGTGAAATTGATCAACAAGGCAATAGAGATTGATGACAAATGTGATTTCGCATATGAAACACTTGGAACAATTGAAGTACAAAGGTGAGTCACAAAGTTATCAAATGGACCCTCTTATCTATTAAGTGGTTGAACTTTGTTATTGCATTATTGGTTCTTCATTTGAACTTGCGATTTTGTTCTTAGAACTCACTTGGCCGTTGGCCAAATTCAAATTAGGACAAGACTCTTGAATCTTGTACATAGGTCAATGTCCTGTGCTGTAAATATTTTTCAGATGGTTAGTAACTAAATGCTAATGTATAGTACAGCAAGTTACCTTGAAACATATTTTTATGTAACATCTTTTTTATTTTGTATGTTCACATGACTTCATGAATCAATTACCATTTATCACTGATAAGGGATATTTAAGTGGGATGTGAACTGATAGGAAAATATAACTTACGAAATTTTGAATTATTTATCTATATCTATACCAGTATTATTCAGAGGATTTTTTTTAGTATTGTATCTATGTTTGTTTATGGCTTTTGTTATATCTTCACTTCACCAATAGAATGCTACATTATCCCTTAGTAACATAGGCTATATTTTATCTCGAAAGTATATATGCGAGTGTCACCATGCTGCTCAGCTAATTAAAAATATATTACATAGAGAAGCATTAAAAACCTAAATTGTTCCATTTTTTTTTCAGGGGAAATCTGAAGAGGTCTTTAGAACTCTTTGAAAAGGCAATTGCCCTTGCCAAAACAGAGCTAGAAATGACCCACCTGTTCTCCTTGAAAGACGCTGCTGCAGCTCAACTGAAGGTATCTGAGCGCTGGGGTCTAGACTGGACTGTGAGCTAGATCTCTTATGCCATTGAGTGTCCATCCTGCCGAAACTATACTAATCAATTTATGGCATTCACGAAGCGGAATCAAAAGCTATGTCCTGGGAAAAATGTTGGATTTAATGTAAAATATACAATGGTGTACCTGTCCTTAGTACAGTCATATGTAGTTAAAGATAAAACAGTTGCATGCTTTCAAAGTTCTTGTCACTATGCCCTGACATGAAAGTCACAGTTGAGATTTTTTTTGTTCATTCAGTGCGTTGCTTTTTCTTATGAATCAATGCAATATAAGGTTTTAAATACAGTGTGCCCACAGTGTGCTGCCGCCACTATCAGAAATACGTGATATGGAGCTGGCTATTTTTTTTTTGTACATTTTAATGAGAATGTAACTCTTGTACATTGATATAAAGAATATGTTTTCTAGTCTTAATACTTTGAACTGTACTGTGCTTTTGGTAAAAGTGGTTTGGGTTACTTAAGCCATATTTTGTCAGTAATAAATAATTATTCACTGCAATATTCACATTTTGCCTATTGTTATTGTACATCATCATGGGTAATACCCGACATAATTCTTTTATTTTAATTAAGGGTCAAATGAAAATTCCCCTGTATGCTCTTTGGTAAATAAAAAAATATTCACATGCAAAACTAGGCAATATTTTCATTTGAATTCATTTTAAGCCGTATCTTGCCTAGTTCCATCTTTTTACTATTGAGTGTCAGTAGAGGTTTTGAAAAAAATGTGAAAAAAGTATGTTTGTAAAAGAGTGTCTGAATAGTAATTTAGACGTCTCTAAAAATGTGTGAATGAAAAGGTAGTCAAAATCATTCCAGATATTTTCAAAGTGCAAAAAGAAAAATTGTGATTACCAATGTGTAACATATTTTTCCATTGCGTTGTAGTTGTAAAAATTTTGAATGTTAAAAGTACTTAGCACTGCCTTTGTTGTGGTTAGATTAGCGGTTATTGAATATGAGGTAACAAATTAAAATTGTAAAAGCACTAAGAGAGGATTGAATGGCGGCAGTTATTAAATGTTAGTCAATAAATTTTACAGTAGGTACACTATTTAATTTTGTGTTCATTTCAGTCGCAATATCCAACACAAACGTTTTTCGTAATTAATGATAGTTGGTCAACACTCGCTCGCTAACTTCGAGACTATACCTACGTTAATTTAGTATTTTGAGAAATAAATGTAGTAGAAATTTCTAATATTGGGCGTTATATTATGTTAATATAATAATGTCGGCCCTTTCACATTTTTAATGAGACATTTTAATATTACAATTTTTTTGTTATATTTTGTTCTTAGATATTTTGCGATGCAATAAAGTTGGTTTTGTTAATAATTTCGCTTTTTTACGTAAATTTGTTTTGTTCGGCAGGCAAGTGGCTTAACATTGTTATGGGGTAGTTTGAGAACCGGTGGTTCTCTACACAAGTCGTTACCTCACCGATATTAGTTGATAGTTTACAATTCATGGAAACGAAATATACTACGTAGGTACTATATAATTTGTGTGTTTAATTTCGGTTCGATATGACGATGAAGGAGGGAGTCTCTATATTATAATTATGTTCCTAAACCATATTGCTTCGTAACTTGATGATCTGTGGGTAGACCAGATGACGTATTACACCCCCCTAATGTACGAGAGAACATTAGGCAGACAAGGATGCCGAATTATCGCAGTTTGACACTTTATTATAATATTTTAATAGTTGGCTATACACTTAAAGGAGCGTTCTATATAGCTTCCCCTATCATGCGCGGCAAGAAAGATGGGACATAAAACAAAAACGCGCTGTGCGATTGATTTGATTTCTTAAAAAAAATCGCAACGCGTTAAATGTCTTGTCGTTTATTTTTTGGAACACAGTGCTAGGAGATGGTGCAGGTTGGCAATTTTTGTTACTCCTGCGCACTTGGTAGCAACTATACCTACTGAAAAAGGCAAACTACCCACCGTGAAGGGGCGTATGGTGTACGTCATACTGGCATAAAGTTACATTGCTTCATATTTAATGTACATTCGGTATATTCACTGTACATTCCTCTTATGCACCCTGCTACCATTTAAAGACCCAACATTATGACGTACACGCGTATCTACCTAATAAAATACGTAAGTAATCTAGTAGGCTTACATTTTTACATGCTCTACATGTGTGTCGTTATTTTTCTATCAGTTGTGTGCCAGTGTCGAGGATTGTTCTGCGTAAATGGCACGTTCGCTCACAATTCCCATGGAGACGATCCCTATGGTCGTAACATTTTGTTTGGCTCTCATAAAAATATCAGGGCGAAAATGCGGTGCTGTTATACCGTAGACTGTGGTGGTAAGTACGATAGTACATTTGCACGTAGAATGCATGAATTAACAGAAACTCTGTGCGCCTTGTTAATTAGACTAGGCAATATTTTGTAGGGTGTTTTAGTATTTTTGCATTCCAAATTACTAGGTACAGTTAGTAGGTACATCTAAAGAGCTGTAGGTATTATAGGTAGGTATACTTCTGCTTCCGTATACGTTACTATGAAAATATTTTAACCCTTAATCAAAGAAGGGGTACTTCCCCTTCTTTCTTCCTTCTTTTGCTGCTTGAACAAGAACATACTTACTATGAATTTTAATGAATGTCTTCACTGAAATTATCTGGCGATTTCAAGTTATCAGGGAATACTTACGTAAGGTATGTAACACTATAGGTTACATATGTACATACCTAGTTAAAATACGGGTGTATGTGAGTCGGTAATTAGAATAACATAGAGTTCAAAATCCACAAGAAACATCCAACGACTTGGGTTAAAGCGTGAAGAAAGTGCATGGCTTTGACTGATCCTTGTATGTACTATTTCTACCTTATAGGTAGTTTCCTGATCCCGTTTAACTCCGGTTTAATAAAGTTAAATAAATCGCCTATCTACATCTTAATCAGTTTATTATTATTCCACTATTAGATATTATTCGTAACTAGTGACAAGTGGGTAGGTAAGTGGTTCCGGGGTTAATTTTGTGGGAATCTAATCTGCCAATGCACTTGCGTATCAAGAGAATAGAAAATAATAGTAGTAGGTAAATATAGTTGGGACCCTGGAATAAATATGGATGAGGGGAATCACCGTTGTCTACAGCTTTTCCAACGACTATAGACTACAAGTACTTATATAGTTGTAATTTTGACAACTTTACAAAATTACACCTTTTAATACTCAGACAAACACAACTCAGTCTGTCTCTTTTCCACCAAAGTGTATGGAAAATACCACAGGAAATTTATGGAAAATTGTATAGGTACTTCTGGATATGGGACAAAAGATATTGTCTCTTACTCTTTCACTCTTGCATGTGATTCATAATGTTGTCTCGTTTTATTCAATACGTCAGTTTAGGCTTGCTAGACTAGTTGTTTTTGGTCTGAGTCTTGACAGGTTCCGTGCATTTAGCAAATTATTCTTTGTGTATCAACAATCAACAACATCTGTGTTTGTCCACTATCTACAGTACATTACGTACACAGAACGACCACGTTTACAGAATGCACTTAAACTTGTTTAGAGCTAACTATGTGCATGCGGGGCATGCATAGCTCCAGAAAAGCATGCTTGCAAATGTCAACCCTGTTGTTATTTATTTTTCTGTGGTGTCTCGATACCGTCCAAGGTATACTGTGCTACAATTGCTCGTCAACTAGCAGCCTTAGTTCGCCCTGCTCTGGAGCCTTCGGAGCCCCTCACACAATATTCAACAGCTCAAGGAAACTGCTTGTCAATTGTTCAGGAGGTGGGTGTTTCTGCTGATACAACACCTAAGCATCTATTGTAAATTGTTGCAATGTTGTTTAGTACCTAGCACTAAGTAGGTATCGCCCCGAATTACTTTTGTTTTTCTTTACTAGTAAAATTTGGTGCTAGGTTGGGTGGATTGATGTCGAAATGCCTAAATATCAATTCTATTTGGGTATGTAGTCCTAGATAACGGTTGGTAGGTATCTGATGCTACTTCGGTCAGGCGCTTTTTTATGAAGAGTTCTATTTTTGTTTTCGCTCCGAGGCATTGATCCCTGCTGAAATGGACTGAGTCGAGTCTACAGTTAATAGTTGACTTCGACCGTGTATTAGTATGAGCAGTCTACGAGTATTGGAACCTATGGGGCAGTGGGAAAAAAAATCGCAACAGCGGCATTCGAATCTACGTAGCGGACCCTGACTACCATTATAGTATGACTATGATCAGAAATAAGAACGTACCATGACCGGCCCAACTGAAAAACCAGCACCACCAAAAATTATAGAGAAAAGAACGCCGCTGTGGTGTGCCGCTCCACGCCCTAGACACGCCAATAATCACGACTGAATCTAAACAACACAACTTAACTTTATCGCGCCTAATGTCCGTGAAAGTGTTAAATTGCAGGTTACCATTGCTTAGTCGCTGTGCATTAAACGAATTATTACCTAGCCGCATTTGTAACTCCATATTACAATCCTGACTAGCGTGAGACTTCCACGGTTTATTGTTCGATAATGTTAGCACGTAATAACAATAACAGGTTGGTAGTACCTACCTATAAAAGTTAGTAAGTAGGTACTTGTGTTTTTTTTGCAGATGATGCTATGTGCTTTGTCCGAGCATGGTCTGCCCGAGGCAGGCATGCCTGGATCGTACAGAGAGGGTGCTACAAGATCCAAAGCGATGATCCTTTGCTCTCAGAACTCGATACGCCCACCAGATCAATGTCATGCAAAAGAAGCCAGTATGTCACACGCACCTTACTCACCTACCTAGTGAAACCAATAATTTTCTACATTTTGATTATTCTAATCATGTTCCAATGTCTTTTTCCAGACTAGCGCATGCAGAATACCGAGTGTGTTTATGTCAAGCGGATTGGTGCAACACTACTGCAACAAAATCTCATATGAATCTCACAATGATCTTAATTCTAGAGGCGACAATTTTCACAATCGTGCACTGCATACGAACTATTCAAATGACATTACATCAACACTAAAGTCCGCGTTTTTTTGGGAAAGTGGGAGACATATCCAATGACAAACAATTCGCGGCGCATACTAAATAGCCGACGATATTACTTAGGTAGGTAGGTACTTATTGGTTAAACTAGCTTTCACTTTATCCGAGGTGTGTTATTTCTGCGAAAAGGATAAGAAAAAAGTGTGTGTGTTAGTGGGCCGCGTCCGCCGGGATCCCAACATGGCCGCGTGCGATTGCCCGCGCTTTTTCCCTCCTTTGTGTGGCGTAAGCAACTTTAGAAAATTTTCCACATGGTCAATTGAAATAAATTAGAAACCGAGCTGATTTTAAGCGTTTATTTTGCTAAAACAATTAAATATAATAAATACTTACTTACATATTTATAAAACATAATTACTTAAATACTTATTTCGGTAGGTTGGTCATTTTAATTTTTGAAAATGTTTCCATGACGTCAATAATAGATATTTGTTGAAATATGTAGGTTAGCGTCAAACAGAAGTTACTTTACCTACTCTTAGTAGAGTCGTTGAAAGTTCTACATAAGAAAAATTGTTTGACATACTAGGTGGGTGGGTAGTGTGAAAACAAGGTATTATTCCTACCTACATGCAGACAGACATTAACTAAAGAAAAAGTGCTTATAGGTGAGCGAGTAAGTGTACTCAACAAGAAAATAGGTAATCCTATCATGTATAATCCTTCATGGTGAGAAAACTAAGTAAGAAGGTAATAAATTATTTTTGGTAGAAAAGGTTTTTGCAATTCGATGTTCAGATACAGAAATCAAGGAATTGACTAAACTCACTGAAGGTCCATTAAGCTAGAATGCAGTTATCGTTCATCTACTGTCTTCGTCGATATCTTCCTCAATCTCGTCGACGGCATCAGCGGTCTCCCCGGACAGCGCCGACGCTAAAAGCCGTGTAAAATCTGTAGAATTTTTCTTACTGTCTATAAAATCATACACAAACTCTTCAATTTCTTCTTCGTCAAACGGTATAAAATCATCTAATGAAATCTGCCTCTTCGAACGATTGTTCTTATTTCGTCCGTAATTGTTCACCTCATTTTCTACGATGCCTTTCCTGTACAACTCCACTGGGACGTCACTTCCGTCGCTTATGTCGTACTTGATGCCAACGTCGGCCTCCTGTATCTCAATGGAACCTACACCCGAATTCACAAGGTCTTTCAAATTATGAGCCCTGCTCATTCTGCCGCGTGGATCAGATTTTTCAATTTTCATCATGTTCTTTTCTTTTATAGGATGCAAATGTTTCACTTCATCTGTTTCACCGGGTTTTGGTATTTCGTTGACAATTTCCTCTTTCTCCTCTGAGCTCTTCAGTTTGGAACTGTAGGTTTTCACTTTTGAATGTCCTTGAATAATTAGATATTTTGGGACTGATGGCGCTTCGGTTGACGTCAATGAATTCTCGAATGATTCTACTAAACCGGCTATCGTGGGCATTGTGGTTGAGTAACGCATGTTTAGGTAAGGATCTAATGTGCTTGGTTTTTTAATTAAATTGTTAATCCTGTGAGGATCGACATGGAACGGCCTATGTGAATGCATCAAGGGAGTATCAGTTGTCACACTCGGTGGTGGGGGATGCATAGTTTGCATCGACTCTATGGTTGTTGTGTCCTCGATAACGTGCTCCTTGAAGACGTGTAGGTTCTCCGACGCGTGTGCATACAAGTGGTCTTCCGGTCGCTCCGGTTCTGTCATGGGCATAGAAAACATAGAGCCGAGCATCCCGAGCATTCCACCCATCTGTGGCGGTGGTGAAGGTGGTGCTGTAGGATAGAAAGTAATTGGCGCCGGCGTAGTTAACTCCTCGTTGATATTGAGACTTGTCTCCGGTATGAAGGTTTCAGTAGTAGTTTCTGTAGGAAGTGGTGGCGGCGTGGTCCGGGGCGGTTCAGTCGTGGTCGTGGTGGTGGTGGGCGGAAGGACTGTCGGCATCAGTGTTGGCAACAATAGAGGGTTCGGAGTTATTTCAGGCGGAGGCGGCGGTGGAGCCTCAGACAACATCGGCCTATAGAATGAGAAAGGATGTTTTGATATCTCGAAGTTATCGTTCAATATGAAATTATGCCTTTCGTTGTCGGGATCTTCGTCGTCGATCGGAGTGGTGGGACCCCAGCCGGCGTAGTCGCTGCTCACGGCAGTGTTCGGAAGGCTCTGAGTTTGTTTCGCGTCAGATATCCAGTTCTGGCTGGTGGTAGACGACTGGTAAATCAAGTTGGATTCTTGCAAAGAGTATGAAGTGCCATCAGATGTGACGGTGTTCATTACATTGGGTCGCTCCGTGGTTCTCGTGTGTTCGGGAGTTGTCAGTTTCTCTTCAGTGAGTACGTAGAGCGGGGGCTTGTGTCCTGGCGGCGGCGGTGGAGGCGGTACTAGTATCGTCATGGGGTAACGCTCGCTGAGTTTATACGTAAAGTCTTCGTATTTGATTGGTGATGGTCTGTGTTGCCGTCGGGGAGGTGGTCTGGACGGCACACTAGGGTTTCTTGAGGATACACCGAGCATTAGTACTTCAGACTTCCTCTCTGGTCTGGTTTCGTCAGCCCAGTAATGCACTCGGTCCAGTACGGGCGGTTCGTAGTCGTAAGTCGGATCGTTTCGCAGGGGATCACCGCGACCTGTCAGAGGTTTCCACTGCTCGAAGTCCATGCGTGGCGCAAATAATGAGGCCACGTCGATAGGTTTTGGGTCTGTTGCATCTGTATACAAAAGATATGGATTATTTGGATAGCCAAATAGAGAAATTGTAACTATGGTTTTATACTGACTATCGATTTTTAAACAGGTTTTAGGGCTGTCTCTATGCAGAGTTTAATTTTCTTTTTAATTAAATTTTTAAACAGGTTTTAGGGCTATCTCCTTATTATCTTCTTTCTATTAAATATTTTGCAAGAACCGTCTGATTATGATCTTATCGATACAAAGCGCATCGCTTTCCGCTGTATGTCCCTGCATCTTTAGATCATTACAACTATTAAACGGATTTTGATGCGCTTTTCTGTAATAGATAGCGTGATTAACGAGAAAGGTTTTTATGTATAGTACATGCATGATACAGCAGAGAAACACTGATAACTCGTGCGAAGGGTATGCCTTGTTACCTGGAAGATGAACTTACAAGTGACATTAGCGATGTTGCTGAGCGAAGCTGGGTTGAGACCAGGCGCTGCGGTCGTCGCCACCAGCAGGCACCATACTGCCGTCACTATCCGCCACTGGAAAAGACGATATCGAATGTGAAAAATGTGTGCGTTTCCTCTGATACAGGTGTTAAACTGTTTGAGCTTCGCCGCTTTTCGCCCCGATACCCGCGTGTCCTTAGACGTAAAAACGCGTAGCGAGCGCACTCATTGCATGACGCTTCACGCAACGCCCCGCGTGCCCTTAAATGATGCCTTGATGGCAGACTTTCGAAGTGAGTGTTTATTTCGACAGTGACGCCGCGTCTGTGACGCCGCGACAGAGCGACAGAATGATGTTCTATGCAAATGTATGAAATTCTAGGGATCGTCATTCGAGCTCAGCGACACCGACGCGGCGACAATGACGTCACAGTGCCGCTGTGACGTCATTGCCTTTCCTTCGTTGTCGGTGACGCTATTGATGCCGCGTCGCTTGGCTCGAAAGTCTACCTTTATTATGTTTGTACAACTACTCCGCTCTACGTAAATATAAGCGGACTGTTTATAATATCCGTGTTTCGAAAATTAAGAATTGGCAGAGATACAGTGTAATGCAAGTGGTACTGTCAGTGGGTAGAAGAGCAGTGGCGGCCGCGGCGAGGTGGAATACCGGGGTACCGGTGTGCCCGCGCCGCTGTGTCGTCACATCCTAATGTGATCCGCTGCAGTCGTAATTCGCTAAAACGGACAAATGTGTCCGTCTCCAACAATTACTGTTCCGAATTGGCCTGTCATTTTTAATTTAGGAAACCTACCTATAGGTACAAAAACGTTTTTTTTAATTATTTCATCTACAGTTGTACAACTTGTATCCTAGAGCATAACAAGTTCAACCAGTTGGACGAAAATTACAGAGGGAGGTGTATCATTTGTTGCCTTTACCAGTTGAACAACTGTATTAAAGGGCATGCATTTAACATGAACAACTGTTACAAATCTTCCAATTTGATAGGTAGCATTTTATAGTAGGTAACCCCAAATTGTGATAGGCAAGCCACACTAAACTAAGCGTATCGCATCGGCGAATTTTCAATGTGTATGCTCCCACATTTTTTTATTTCACTGGAAGCCTATAAAACATTACGTAAAGATACATTTCCATAGATTTAGTATCATACGATTGGGCTGGGATCACAACAGAGTAGCATATGGGTTGGGAGGTCGCCATTCAATTCAGCGTTACGTTTGTGATGTGTTAGTGCATTATGATGCTTAAATGTATTAGATTTCTATGCATTCCTTTTTTCATATATTTTCCGCAATGTTAAAAATTACTGTAATACTATCACTAAATTATATAATATAAAACAAAGTCGCTTCCGCTGTCTGGCCCTATGTATGATTATATCATTAAAACTACGTAACGGGTTTGGATGCGGTTTCTTTCAATAGATATAGTGATTTCAGAGAATTTTTTACATGTTTACATGCATATTATAGTAGAGGAACACTACTAATTTTAGAAGTATCTAATGTGATGTTGTAAATAAAATGCATACATGCGAAGCCAGGGCGGATCGCTAGTTCGATATAAAGATAGTATAAATAAATCTTTTATATAAAAATTAAAGCCACTTTTCGTTGTCATTCCATAACTCCGGAACGGGTGGACCGATTTCGCTAATTCTTTCTTTGTTGTGCTTATTAATGAAAGCAGAAGGTTCTTATGAAAGAAAAAAATTACATCCACTGTTGGGCACAGGCCACCGTTAAGATAGGACAACGTCTGTCGAGTCCACTAGTATGAATATAATAACATAAATAATTAGGAAGAGAGGCCTTTGCCATGCAGTGGGTTTCAGTAGGTTAATAAAAAAAATAATAATAAAGGTAAGTTCGTGAGAATGAACGTTAAGCTCCACGTTATCCGTAAACCATTGGTGGGTAACCTTTAATTGTAAGCAGGTAGGTACCTTTTATTTTTTGTTTGCGACAAGCTTCAGGATTGCTCGTTAAAATACCAGCGGTAGCGGCGCGGCAGTGTTGACAAAGGACTGAGTAATTTAACAAACAATTCCTCTGTACCAAATGCTTGCCCCCGAAAGTTCGTTTAAATACAACTTAAACGACCTGTTCAATGTTAAGTACAGTCATCGTTCAGACAATTAACAAGGGAACTAAATGTTTTTTTTTTTATGAAACGTTCACGTACGTTATAACTCAATATTGTTCACTCAATATTGCCGCGAATATAATCAAAGACAAGCTCGAAGGACCCCGAGCAAAGGTCTTAGAAACGTTGTTGGGCTCGTCAATATGGACAACTTTAACTATGGCGATAATGTGGGGAAATGAAATTTCAATCCTCATACAAATTGTCTTCTCCCGAAGCGAAAATTTGTCTATTTTGTATGGAGATGAAAAAAATTGTTTGCGTTTCCCCGCTTTGTCACCATAGCAAAAGTTGTTCATATTGACGAGCCCAACAACGTTTCTAAGGCTCGGGGTCCTTTTACACGCAGTATATACATACATGAACACATGTAAAATAGATACCTATTTCAAATATGAATAAATACTAATTATGTACACATACATACATACTTACATAGATATATGAAAATATAAAAACTACCATTAGATTAGCACTTTACATGGGCGACTGTTCATGCACGCAGTCAGATTTCCATTCGTCAGGATATATGGATACAGTGAAAGCTGCGCGTGCGTCGAATCTTAATTTTGTTGTTACATGACAGGAATCTGATGTATAGGATTTTGCATAGAATACGTAGTAGGTTCATAGTTTACTTTCACTGCTCAAAGATGTAGTACCTAATCGCATAAACTTCCTGTGTCACTAAAACATCAATAAGGTAGAGTTGTTTATATTCATACTCCTATATAGGAGTTTCAACCTTAGGGTCGTAAAGCAGATTCTTGGCTAAATGTCCACAAACATTGTAGTTTGTAGGTCATATACAAAAGAACTGAATTTCTATGACTGGTAGGTATTATTCTAATATTAATTCCTTTATAATAGGTATATGCCTTTTTTATTGTTTTAAAGGAATATAGCGAATTGGCCCTCAATGCTCACACACATCAGACGATTTGGTAACGTGAGCGCGTTGAAGTCTTTTGTACGGGTATTAATAAGAAAATATTTCGTAGGCATTTAAAGGAGTGCGGAGGGTGCACAGCTGTTTTTTTTTTTTAATTTATTGGTCTAATGAAACTAGAAATGTTAAGGGTTCTAATGAAACTGGTTTCTAGCTCTGCTACAAAACAATGGTTATGTAACTTAGCTAGAGTTAAGTGTTTGTTGTAGAAAGCTTGTTGTAGAGCCGTTGGGTGACAACATCTTTAGATTCATCCAGAAATACTAGACATATATCGATGAAAAAAATTAATTAATACACTTCACGCCTTTAATCCCAAAGAGGGGTAGGCAGAGGCACTTGCTAAAGCAAGTACCCACGGTTCACCAAGCGTATTTAACCCAACGTGACAGGGGGTGGGCCCATCGCCGTTATAGGGTTCACACACCTTGTGGTGTGCGGGTTTCATCACATGTTGTCCTTCACCGTACGAGCGTTGCGTTGCGTACATAGGCTCTGAAAAAGAGTCCCATTGGTACACGTCCGGTAGCCGGACTCGAACCCGGGACCTCCCGGTTACAAGTCAAGTATCCGACCAACTGGACCACAAACGCTCTGAACGCTATGAAAATAATAGCAATACATAATGTGATGGATAAAATAACCTCATGCTATGAAAATATCGATAACACAGCTATTTTAAATAAGCCGGAAACATTACGACCTGACGGTCCTTTAGTCCACCTACCTAAATTTGTCACCGAATCATGTCTGCGAACTTCACTGGGCACGTTCTACAAACATTTGTCGTAGCTTTCTATTACTTATTTTATTGCCAATTGTGGACGCCAAAGTTGTTTCCGCCAGCAGACATGTTTAAAATAATCTTGTAGGTTGTATTTGAATGAAAATGGCGCGGTGAAGTGTGTAAGTAGAAAAATATTATAGTAAAGACGTGAGAGGCGACATTTCAGTCGAAAGGTCGTGTAGTGGAAAGTGTCGGACCATAATCTCTATCCCTATCGTGAACCGCACAATATTCAACCATATGTGCGTCTGTGGTCCAGTTGGTCGGACCCTTGACTTGTAACCGGGAGGTCCCGGGTTCGAGTCCGGCTACTGGACGTGTACCAATGGGACTCTTTTTCAGAGCCTATGTACGCAACGCAACGCTCGTACGGTGAAGGACAACATCGTGATGAAACCCGCACACCACAAGGTGTGTGAACCCTATAACGGCGATGGGCTCACCCCCTGTCACGTTGGGTTAAATACGCTTGGTGAACCGTGGGTATTTGCTTTAGCAAGTGCCTCTGCCTACCCCTCTTTGGGATTAAAGGCGTGAAGTGTATTTATTTTTTATTTATTATTATGTGAAATCAACGAATTCTTTTACTCCGTGTAAAAGTCTTGGACCTATTATTGAAGTATCAATTGCAAAATATAACTTTGTGCTCTGTGGCAATACGACGTTATCCTTAGAAATGACTGATAGTATAGAACATATTTGTAGAGAGCGTCTGTGGTCCAGTGCAGTGGTCGGATACTTATCTTCCAATGGGAAGGTCGCTGTTTCGTGACCTGCTATACTGTCTATGTACACAACGCAATGCTCAAACGGTGAAGGAAAAGGTCGTCATGAAACCCGCATACCGCACAAGGTTTCAGAACTCTGGCCTGTCACGTTAAATACATTTGGTGAAGTGTGGGCATTTGCTTAACAATAATAAACATCTATAATAATTAATTAAATTGCAAAATTTAAAAAAGCCCCGATTTTAAATGTTCGTGTCGTGCCCTTTCATTTGATACCCCACTTGAACATTTGTATAAAGTCGACTTTTTTCCCCACTTTCAACCCTCATAACTTTTGAACAAAGTATCCAATTTTGATTTTATAAACAGATTCTAAATATTTGTGTCGTGCTCTTTCATTTGATATCCAACTTGGACATAAAATTTTTCATCCCCACTTTCAACCCCCATAACTTTTGAGTGGGTCAACCGATTTACCCGAACCAAACATAGCTAAGAACACTCGCCCGCAAAACACCTGTAATACCCAATAAAAACTAAATTGAAATCGGTTCATTCGTTCGGGAGCTATGATGTCACAGACAGACAGAGAGACACGTCAAACTTATAACACCCCTTTTTTGCGTCGGGAGTTAAAAATGGTTGTCTGTAAAGTCGGTATATGGACGGTAATCTGACGTGACATCGCCAAACATTGCAGTAGTAGTAGTAGTATACTCGCTTCCGGAACGGGACAATGACGTCATCTTTTTCGTGCATGCAGCCCGTAATATCGAGTTATTACACGTTGTCACGTAAAAAATACAGTATTTCGAAAAATAGCCATACCCTCCAGTGCATGATAAATAATGAAGTAAAGTGGTTCCCTACCGAATGCAATTTGACAAAAACTTAAGGACTATTGGTATATTATCATGGTTTTAGAAAATAGAGATAGCAAAATGTCATAAACCCATGATACTTATGGGAAACGGTGTGGTCAGATAATACGTGCAATAATGCAGAGAACGGCGCATAATGACGAATATTACCCGTCATTACTTACTATCTTTTACATACTTGAAACTCTTCCTTCATGTACTTATTCTTGACTATCTGACTAAGATGTAGCCGTTTATATTCTGTTATACTTTTTTTATTATTCTTTTGCTAATCTGTAAATGCACATAGGGATACGTGGTATCAGTCAATCTACCTATTTATATACCGTGATACATTTTTTTTTTAATCACTATGAACAAGCGTTTGACCACCATCCTGCCTGATTTAACATCAGCAGCGATGCTTGTTACTAATATTTTTGAGAATTATGTAAAGTATTATGTAAATATATAATTTTATTAAAATTAGAAAACTCCACCTAAACAGCTAGAGGGTATACAGCAGATACCCTCTAGCTCAACATTTTAAACCGCGATAAATATGACACAACAACGTCGCGACTTAATGCTAAAAAAATAGTTATTTACATTTTTTTACTTCGGACGCAAAAGAGAGGTGTTATAAGTTTGACGTGTCTGTCTGTCTGTGGCATCATAGCTCCCGAACGAATGAACCGATTTCAATTTAGTTTCTTTCGCCGTAAAACCAAATTGAACTTTTACACATTCAGTCTTAACAATTTCAAAATTTAGAAATATCTCAGGCATCAGCTACATCGTAAAGCAAAATATTTCCCTTCGCTTTGATAAGATTTATCAAAGGTAAATGTATCAGGACTTCATTACAAAAATACCTGGAACAAATCGCTACGAGTGATAAGGTAGCCTTTTGCAAATTTTTCATTGTATATTTTTAACCCCCGACGCAAAAAAACGGGGTGGTATAAGTTTGACGTGTGTATCTGTGTGTCTGTCTGTGGCATCGTAGCTCCTAAACGAATGAACCGATTTTAATTTAGTTTTTTTTTATTTGAAAGGTGCTTTAATGGAGAGTGTTCTTAGCTATATTTGATCGATATCTGTTCACCCACTCAAAAGTTATGGGGATTGAAACTGGGGAAGAAAAATTTTACTTGAATAAATATATCCAAGTGGGGTATCAAATGAAAGGGCACGACACGAACATTTAAAATCGTGGGTTTTTTAATTTACATTTGTAAATTGTACATTGTACAGAGTGCAGTAAAAAGTATACGTATTCATTCATATCTACTAAGATTTACAGAATTAGGACCGGGGCAGACAGAAAACTGCGTAGAAATTAGAAAGTGTCTAATACTTTTTTTGTAGGGTGCATAGAAACCAGTAAAAGAAATTCTGTATGTACGCAATGACGTAACACGTCACATGACGTAAGTGTAACGTTGAGGTAGGTCAAAGCTAAATACAGCGTGGGCGACCAATGTTTGCCGATATCTACCAAGTTCAAGATGTAACTATAATAAACGGTTACGGGAAGTTTACTTTTGTTTTTAACCGACTTCAATTCAAACAAGGAGGATCTCAATTCGTCTGTATTTTTTTTTTGTTACCTCAGAACTTTCGCCTGGGTGAACCGATTTGGATGTTTTTTTGTATTTGAAAGCTGGTACTTTCCCCCCGCTCGTCCATATAAATTTGGTTCAGTTCCGACAGTGGCATCATAGAGAAACCAGGTTCTTTTTCCTTTAAGTTATTTTTAAAAATCAATACCAGAGCCCTTTTCATTAAGCTTTGTGTTTTATAAACTACTGTAAATCCCTGTATGTAATAGCACTTCATATCATCATCATCATCAGCCACATGACGTCCACTGCTGAACGAGGGCGTCTCTCAACGATTTCCATTATGATTTGGGGGGAAATGGCGGGTTGGCAATCGCGGTGGTGTTGTGGTTTAACTCACACAGAGCGCTACTGCCCGTCCTCTGGAGAGTTCCCTCGCTTACGACCCCCGGGACGGGAGTAGTTGGACTGGGGTGGTAGCATGTATTATATTCGCCGTCACCAGCTTAATAGTACTTATAACGAATTTGATTTCGTAACCTTTAATAAACATAGCTATGTACGTAGTATTCAATGTTTATACCGGGTAACATGGATAGCAATTAATAGAAGTACCTACTTAAGCATTTAATTTAGCTTGTATGCTCGACATTGCGACACAGTTACATAATATGCGATACAGTGACACCCGGTAAGTATATACATTAAAATATAATGTCACTACGTAATATAAGTTTATTTAAAAAATAGGCTATTACATTTCAAATATCTAATGAGGAGTTTTCTAAAAAAAAAAACAATCTGTCAAAGATAGTTAACGAAATAGAAAACGAAAGAGATGTAACTACTTTATTCTATGATCTTGCGTCTTCGGACTCGCTCTTTCGCTGTTTTTTTTTTTAAGGATAACTCCTAATTTCTGCTTTATGAATGTTGTAGGTATATGGTGTATGGGTTGTGAATAGTTATCCACCTTATGGCAGTATTCCCTTTTTATCCTTATACCTTAACCTTTTTACTAGTGGGGAATTTTCAAACACCAAAAAAATCTTATCTAGATGTCGCTAGTAGGTGTCCAGGGTGACTTCTGTCAGTTATATTTTAGTAAGTTTTTTATTATTTCGGTAAGTTATTGAAATTTGAGACACTTTTTGTAACATGTGAACAAAAAACAAAAAAAAAATAACCGTCAACTTCAACACTGACTGCTTAAAGTAGTAGTAATAGGGAATTCGCCTGTCTCCCAGAGGGGTAGGCAGAGACTACAGATCTCCATTTGTCAGTATTGAATTCAGTCAGTATTGAAGGTGACAGTTCATAAATATTGAAATATTATTTTATCATTACTAAAAGGTGGTTGTGGGCAACTGATATTTAATGTAAGAACCAATTTTAATTAATTTGATTGGTATTTATTATTATTTGGTGTTATCTCAGCAAGAAACATAATTAACCAATTTCCCTACAATAGATGTTAAGGCTCTAAACTTCTTTTCTATGGTCTAAATATTTTGTACGTAATAAAATATAACTGACAGAAGTCCCCCGGGACACCAACCAGTGACATCTAGATAAGAAATTTTTGGAGTATAAAAATTCGTTGAAATGTATCCCGCCTAATAGAGCTAGCGTTATTTATCATAACTAAGAGAAACAAGGGCCCTAAAAGTTCCCCCATTTACTAAAACATATCTGGGTCCAAAAAACAAAGTTGACATCCCTGATGATCGGACCCTCGTAACTTTTCACTTCGCCCGCTCCATTATTTCGAAGGTGAAAGTTTTACGGATTTTTCTGAATTATGAACACATTGACCGGTCCGATTACTCTTTTTATAACCTTTTTTTAAAGTAGCATCACTGCTTAGCATATATATCTAATTCATTAGTTATAATCTCTACGCAGATCGGATGCGTTTCGCTTTTAATTATTTATAGTCCGATTTTTTTTCTATCGATTGGTTAGGCTTAGACAAGCGTCTAGAGTCTAAGCTATTACCTACTTTGTTAAAATTTTATCGAGATAGAAATATTTATTCAAGAGTCGGTAACTTATTCTGATAAATTTACATTTTTTATGATATATAAAGCCTATTTAAGGCATTTATACAGCGTTCTAACTAAAGAAGTAGACACGTATAAAATGTATAATATTAATCTGTTCCTTTTAAAATGTATTGAATAATGAGTTTCTATAATCCTTGGCGAAAGGCAAGGTTCAATACTCAATTATTCATAATAATAATGATTTTTAGTTTACTATTCACGCCTTTGAATTCCAAAGCGGGGTAGGCAGAGGCACTTGCTAAAGCAAATGCCCACGGTTCACCAAGCGTATTTAACCCAACGTGACAGGGGGTGAGCCTATCGCCGTTATAGGGTTCACACACCTTGTGGTGTGCGAGTTTCATCACGATGTTGTCCTTCACCGTACAAGCGTTGCGTTGCGTACATAGGCTCTGAAAAAGAGTCCTATTGGTACACGTCCAGTAGCCGGTCTCGAACCCGCGACCTCTCGTTTACAATTCAAAGAATCGACCAACTGGACCACAGACGCTAATAATAATGGTGATCTTCTATAATCCTGTGTGCCTGCAACTTGACCACTACATTGTTTTTCTGCATTAACATTGTTGTTGTTATGCCTCCGTATAACTTAATTATATCATTATGCTCAGTATCGAAACTAAGCATTAAAATTTTGATCTTTTTACATAATTATCGCCAAGAGGCCGGCGGCGGGCGGGCAATGGCGGCGGTGACGGCGGCGGCGGCAGTGAGATATCGAACGAAAGGTTGCAGAGACGCAGGCGTGGGAACTCCGGCACAGACCGAGTGGCGCTACAGGCTATCTTGCGCCTACGCACTCCCCGCCAACAGTGCTTGTGCGATGAAATTACACACTACACATAACTAAATGTAGGTACTACGGGGCGTCTCGCTTGTAATCAACAATTCACAAATCCTGTCAGCGAGCAATGAGGAGCACTCTCACCTTGGGCGGTCCAATCAACTTTTTTTTTTGATGGGGCGAGCGTGTCTGCGAAATTATATCTGAACCATACCGAAAATGAAATTATTTCCATGACAAATCGTCATGCAGCGGCACACTTAGGCCGTGTGTGAGAATAAGCTTCATGTATCTATTTAGGAATTATGCGCATCACTTCAACGTGCACAATCGCCGCGCTGAATAAACGAGCAGCTAAAATTTTCACCTTATCTGCAATCAATAGCGCACCGGCTAGCCATAACACCGACAAACGAATAGCAGTATCCTCATGCATTGACAATCCGGCAATAAGGAGGACGCGGCCGTTTCTAAAAGACGCATTTTTATTATTCGATGTCCGATCACGTCCGTTGTGAAACAAGCGAATTGGCCGTAAAGATTTACAGTGGTTTATGTTTAAACAAAGGCCTATGTGTAGCCGGGCATCCGTGTAGGTGTAGGGAGAGATATTAACACTTTCTCGCGGTTTTGTGTCGATGACCCGCCCGCGCAGGCCCACGCCTCTGCCGGACAATACGGAGGCGGCGGCGGCGGTCACCAAAGCTTTATGTTAGGACAGACAGCCGCGAAATTGTTCTCGTCTGATGATTGATCAGATTTATTTTACACGCAAAAAGTATTCGCTGACGATTTTGCGGCGACTTTTTAAGAGTTTTTGGGTATGTTTATCTAAGTCGGTAGATACTGCCAATTTAGAAATTGTTACGTAGTAAGTTTGTACTAGTGTGTTCTGGCGCTCTACGTAATACCTACTTAGATAAATATAGTAAATTTGAGATTAGGTCCTTACCAGGTACTTAATTGAGACGATACTTACCATTTCACTTTATCTATGTCTTTACTTTAGTAGGCACGCATCTTCTCTGTTTTGCCAAGCAATTAATTCGTCAGGTAAGTAATATGATCTATTAAAATACAGTATATCGTTTATACATTCCCTATTATTTAGGTAGGTAGGTATTTGCTCGTTTACTAAGTTAAATCAAATATTATGCGGGCTCTACTCGCTCTACAGTAAATATACTTACTAGTAAAATATTGATGTAATAGATTCATGCATCCCCGGCTCCAAAAATATATAGTTTCTTAGTTTCGTTTGGAATACAAATTAAGGTAAGGTATTAAGGCATTTTTATAAGTAAATAGCTAACCCGTTAAATATTGTTTTGCACATAATTATTCGATTTAAACAGTGTTTCTTCGCTATTATACATTTGAACATGTATAGGAACCTTTTTCAGGAATCACTCTGTCTACTAAAGAAAATCGCATCAGTCTGCTTAAAAACGCGTATTACGAATATACGTCTCCTCTACGTAGACTTTTACTGCAAAGATAAATCCTTAGTATCGGAAATGGTAGTTTTCACCTTATCTATGTAAAACGGGAAGTCATATCCAACCAAAGTTGTGAAGACCTAGAAAACAATAAGTAGCACCACCGGCTATTGCAATAAACATCAACTAAGTAAAGTGCTCAGCCTGCCCAGATAGTTGGAGTAGATTAACGTCCCTTCGTGATTTGTTACCGCCCCACTTAGCTTTAGTGTGGGTGTCTACAGGTATTCTAAGGTGCCCAGTTACAGGTTGTAAATGTAGGCAGGCACATGGGTAATATAAGCCAATTTGCCCTTAAAGTCTATCTGTCAAAGACATATAGTTGCTTGTATGCTGTATAATGCTTTGTGAGCTTAAACGACAATAACCGTCACACTTCACACCGATATATTTAGACACTTTGTTTAGTTTACAGTCCGCCTTCGATTAACGGTAAAGGCATGTTACTTGGGAATAAGGATTCGTCGGTTTCATAGCCCCACTCGTAACTTGTTCTTGTACAAACCCACGTCCCTTTATCCTCCTGGGTCCTCCTCCATCCTGGGTGTACATTTCTATGTAGCAACACAGCATTTGGGACCTTACGGCAGTGGCGTGCACTGGCTTTTACGACAAGGTAGGCAGTAATCCTCACGGATTGACACATTTGTATATATGTAAGTTGTCTTTACGAAATATAGGTACCTACCTACTTTCCTATCTACTCACACACAAAACACAGGACCTTCGTTAGCCTATGTCGTGAGTACAACAAAAAAAGTTTTAGCAATAATTAATAAAAGCTATATTATTAAGTCGAGTAGCCAAAGTACTAAGGTAGGCAGTGTCTTTTTGCCTACATGGTGTGCACGCCACTGCCTTACGGTGGTGGAGAAAACCGTAAAGAAATCTGCATACCGAGACGCTCCAGCCGTGTGGTGACGGCGAATAGAATACATGTATCACCACCCCAGCTACACTTTTCCCGTCGTAGAGGCGACCGAAGGAACTCTCAGAGGCTCAGGGCACACAATCGAGGGCAGCAGCGCTCTCTGTGACTTAAACCACAACACCACTGCGACCGCCAACCCGCCTGCGAATAGTGGCGGTTATTGGCATTTCCCACCAAATGATCATGGAAATCATTGGGGAAGGCCCTCGTCCAGCAGTGGACATCATATGGCTGATGATAAAACGCCTCATCGTTGGTCCTGATATAATAGTTTTGTCTGTATAACCCTATAATGGGGAAACAGACGGAACTCTTTTATAGATAGGTACACTGTACTGCTTACCTATCTGTTGTCGGTTTTGTAAAATTAATGTGAGCGTTTTCGTTTCGATAGCAATTTTGATACTTTGTGCGTGTAACAAACAATGTTATAGTTAATATATTGGAACGAAACATCCTCACTTCCTAACTAATATAATTAACTAAAGTAACCCTGTCTGTCTCTCTCTTTGTTATCTTTTCATGGTCAAACATATTAACATGATATTTCGTATGGAGATAGTTTGAGTTCAAACATAGGATACTTTTTGTCCCGAAATTACCTCAGGCAAAGTTTAAAAGAAAATAAGTCATCTTGGAGCTTCCATCCTACTAATATTATAAATGCGAAAGTTTGTATGGATGTTTGTCCTTCTTTCGCGCAGAAATTACTGGACTGGTTTTGAAGAAACTTAGCAGAATTGTAGCTTATAACTGAATTAACATATAAGCTATAAATTATGGGGATATGTTTTAAATTATTTACGTTTTCGAAAACTAAGGCTAGTTCGGAAAAAAATCGTGTATATTGGCAAAGTAACGTTTGCCGGGTCAGCTAGTTTGTTCTAAAATGATTTACGCATACAATATTTACAAACATTATATACAATGGACTTGCTCAAGTGTTGGTACCATAGTATGTGTGATTATCTGAAATTAAGCTATTGTAATCTATATAGCTATAATTTATCCCCAAATTCTTATGGGAACTGCCTACGTTACTACATTATCCGCATTTTACCCAGGTTCCTATATCTAGACGCATCAAAAGAGTCTAGGGATCAAGAACATTTTTAGCTCTAAAAAAATCTAATTTATTTAAATCAAATCTAATCTTCTGGATTGGTCTCCTACCTAATTCCCCAATTCCCCATGCCTGTATCAATGACTTGTCACCACATTTTGAATAAATTATGAATCAATTCAGTTTTTGTAAAATATTTTCTTGATTGCAATCTTCTAAAATGTACTTGATCCCTAGATACTTTTTATGTGTGTATAATATTCCGTACTGGTAATTATAGCTAATGTTAACGAAATAATATGCACAATTTCACGCCGTGCCTACACAAATCACCAAATAGTTTACTCCAATGGCCATGACTCTCTTATAAAACAGACTAATAGGCATTTATACCCAGTGACTCACATAGTGGTCGCCAACTTTCGTTCCTAAAGCGTAAAATAAAGGATGTGCCTTGTCTACATATTATATACCAAGGTATTGCGTAATGGATGATTAAATAATATAATTAGTCCTTGTAGATACCAAGTAGGTCTAGATTCGAAACAGTTTATGGATGGCTTCCTTTAGCGAAATTGTTTTATTTGCCACAATCTCGGGCACTGACGAGAGGAGTTACCTACCAAAAATCCTTAAGGAACGGAAAATGAAAATTATTTTATCAATAAGTAGTACTAAAATAAAGTCGCCTTCCCGCTGCCTTCCCTATTTACCTTTCCAAAGATCGCAAATGGATTTTGATGCGGTTTCTTTCTTAGTTGAAATAAAGATTGATTCTTGAGGAAGTTTAATTATGTCGAAT
>SJJU01002542.1:0-46910 GCA_012932125.1 Conopomorpha cramerella | reverse complement strand
ATTTTTTAAGAGCTAAAAATGTTCTTGATCCCTAGACACTTTTGATATGTGTATGTATTAATATATTTTTTTATTATAATATTTTGTTCGGGGTTAATTTACTCGCAGTATATTTAGCTGCCTTGTTAAGTATGTAGGAAGGTTATAGATGGGTAATTCCAATTTGTTCAAGCACTTACTATGATCCTCTTTTTCTTTCTCCAAGGAAAGTGGGAGAGAGAAACTTGTATTGAACAATTAGGAAAATACTTCCCGTTATAATAAGCTGAATACAGTGAAATGTTTCCCAGCCGTTTTCACTCACACATTCGCAAATTTAACGTTCAGTTGACACCTTATCGCACCGTCCTCTTGGCGGTTATCTTTGATATTATTATTTGAATGACAGATACATAGTTACTATGTACAATAAGACAAGGATATTTTAACGCGTGGGTAAAGAGTTTGTCGCATAATTTAAGCCAATCGTGTCTTGATTTGATTTATAACGCTCCATATTAGCACAATAGAGATGATGAAAGATGTTTTGTTTATGCTTGATAAACAAAACATCTTAAACACCAAAGGTGAGAAAAATACGAGAGTAACGAGAAATTACATTAAATGTTCTGAAACCACACGCCCAAAGATCCTTGTAGAATTGTGCTCTACAATTTTGTTGCGACGTATTGTCAGTACAGACAGCATGAAATGTAGACAGACAAAAGCATATATACGGTCGAATTGAGAACCTCCTCCTTTTTTGAAGTCGGTTAATAATAGTCAAACTATTCATTTATTTCCATCGGAATATGTGATTTATTGCTAGGCTAGTACAAACTATCAGTGGTATTCATAAAGTTTGAAAAGGGGGATGTCACTTCTTCTTCATGTTTTTTTTTATTTCGCAGTGCAAGCGTTTGACCACCGTCCTGTCTAATGTTAAGCAGCGAAGTGGTTTGCACTTATTGTTCCAGTTCATGTATGAATGACAAATTACTGTTACTATAAAATACCCAATAACAGCCTAGTTTATGGAAATACGAAGAAAAACATGTGAGAAAAAAATTATAATTACAATTACAAATCTACCTCTATTATCTAAAAATCAAAGCCACTTTTCGTTGTCATGCCATAACTCCGGAACGGTTGGGCCGATTTCGCGAATTCTTTCTTTGTTGTGCTTATTAATGACAGCAGAAGGTTCTTATGAAAGAAAAAAAAAAGACATCCACTGCTGGGCACAGGCCACCCTAGATATTCATATTAATAGTTAAGACAGGACAACGTCTATGGAGTCCACTAGTAATCAATAAAAAACATAGACAAATGCAGGTAGTATTACGGCAGTTTCTACTCGAAATACATTCGTACAATTTACAATATCTTAAATACGAGTATAAGTAAATAAATAAATGTTTAATATTGTTTTCCATTCTATTGATAATTTTAAATCGATTGTTTATTTGGGTTATTAAATAATCAATACCGATACTATCACTAGAAAAAAAGTTTAATCGGTTGTGCAATTGTACATTATCTACGTTATAAATAGATGAGGCACTTTGACATCAGGCAGGATGGTAGTCAAACGCTTGTTCATAGTGTTTAAAAAAACAATATGAGTAATTCATTTTTTTACGACTCATCTAAAAAAGACAAATTATTTTATTCTATGACACAATCTTATTTATATTATTTTTTTAAAGAAAACTTACATGCAAAAACCTGAATGTTAGGACGTGGATAAAAGTCTTAGGTACTTATATAAAATGTGACGTCATAGATTAATTGTATAAATTGTTGTAGATATTTAGGAAGTATTTCCTTAGCTATCACGTTCTAAATACCTAATTATGATTTTATGATAAGGCACAAAAATTAAGCAATTAAAACTGTTGCTGATTGATTACAATACGAAAATTCGTAATCTTTCATAACGACGTCCGTTTAACGATATAATTTGTTCGTTACGACGATAAAGGCCTGTTTTTATCGATAACCTATTATCTCGTAACGAATTCGACTTATCACTAAATATAAATAATTATTAAGAGTCGAATTTAAAATGAACATAATAAAACCTACATTCTAAAGGGTGTCACGGTTTTACATTTTATTGATGTGGTACAAGGCTTTATTACAAACGTGCTTTGTCTTTGGCTTTAGTCTAACTCCACAGTTATTGTTTTCTCACTGTAAACGGCAGAATGAGATGGCACGAGAGTTTAAAACAGGACTAGATTAATTACTACAGGACTAGACTACACTTTAGAATCATGCTCGACCGGATAGCGACACACACTACCCATTACACTAGATGTTAAGTTACTTTATATATAAATTAGGTTACCTGGAAGAAATCGCTCTGAGCGATAAGGTCGCCATTACTTCTCTCTTCCATTGTTAGTTTTACATTTTGTAATGTACAGTGTGCAATAAAGAGTTTATTCATTCATTCATATCTGTGAGAGG
The DNA here is from genome assembly GCA_012932125.1 of Conopomorpha cramerella. Classification (NCBI taxonomy): domain Eukaryota; kingdom Metazoa; phylum Arthropoda; class Insecta; order Lepidoptera; family Gracillariidae; genus Conopomorpha; species Conopomorpha cramerella. The sequence goes on along the minus strand of SJJU01002542.1, from coordinate 44,456 downwards.
TACTAAACTAAGGTAAACTTTCTAAACGTAACAATGTTTTTGTTCCAGATGTAGAAACCTATCAGAGTACATGAAAATAGCCGAGAAGGTGAAGGAGTTCTTCCACAACGAGGGAATCCACTCCACGACGATACAGCCGGAGTTCGTCGAGATACCCTTGGATGGCAATGAGGTAATGATGTAATATTAGTATCACGAAATATTTCACACACTGGCAAATGACGCCGACGATTTGAATAAAAGTATTAATTTACTTAGCTTCATTAGATCTGGGAAAACCCTCTTCTTAATAGATAAATTGAAAATTAACTAAAAATGGGGCTATCACAGTAATTACAGAGCTAATAGTCTTTACCGACATACCCCACAAGTCCTCTGTCGTTTTAACATTTAAAGAGTGAAAAGTTTTTGTTACGTCAAAAGCAGTAACTTGTCCAAATGTAAAATAACCTTTTGGAGGTGTAACATTATCTGATAATCATTGTTCACTAGAAGCCGGGGTTTTGGTCACATTGGTGGATATATCAGTAAAAAGCTCCTCAAATTTGTTTACAATATCTTCTTTGTTATCAACTAGTTTGTCTCCTACTCTTAATTTTAGATTATTCTGTCTATTAGCATTTTTTCCTAATTGTTCACTAATTACTTGCCATACAGTCTTTACTTTATTACTTGACTTTTCAAGTTTTAACTTGATTGAAAGGGCTTTAGTTTTTTTTTTTGACGGGGGGGAGAATCCCTTCTGATTCCCCGTCGTCTCCCCCGCAGACGTGGGGGTATTCGGTGAGTCCACTAAAAATCCCCCGGTGACTTCTACGCGCGAAAGAGCCGGTGCCCCCGGAACACCCTGAAGAGTACGACATCCAGGGGGGCACTGGCCGCGTAGGACCCGCTGCAGGATGTTAAGCATGCCCTCTACCCTGTGCGGAGGAACTTGTGGTCCTCCCCGCTCACACCTCGACGTGAGGCGACGATGCCGAAGTCACGTGGCACCGTCGCCCTCGGTAGGGGTCGGTTGAACTCGCTGTGCGCACAACCGAGCCCGGGCCATTTTAGTCACCTCGTACGACAGGCAAGGGAAAACCTCAGCCTTATTCTAACGCCCGGAACTGCAGGGCTAGATCTTTCATCCTGGCTATGAGCTTTTTGTGCGTAAAGATCGAAAAGTTTCCTACAAGAAATGTGCAAGCCAGGTGAAGTTGCCCAGTCATTAAATTTACCTTTACAGTTAATACATATTTTTATAGGAAAAGTGCTCTCATGTAGGTCATGGACATTAATTAGCTGACATGACATTTTATTTGGATCATCGTCATTAAAGTTGAAATTATACATTGCAAGTTCAATTTGCCTACCGAATCTGTCTAGTTTCATTGGAGTGATGGGATCTTCTTGGAGTGGGTCTGGTATTCCTGACTGCCGGAACTACAATTTCTTGATCACTGTGGTCAGATTCTAGACAGTTGATGGGATCAGGATTCTTTAAAGTTGATGATCCTCATTGAATGTGGACGGAGTTGTTTTTTATTTCGTTTCCGAGCATTGTCAGACCCCGAGGGTCCATTTACACGCAATATGTATGGATACTCCCTAATTTTACATACACAAAATTCACAGACAGACGTTATGTTGTTTGTTTGAACGCGCTAATCTCAGGAACTACAGGTTCGAATTTAAAAAATATTTTTGTCTTGAATAGACCCTTTATCAAGGAAGGCTTTAGGCTATATAACATCACGCTGCAACTCATCACGCTGCAACTATTAGGAGCAAAGAAATAATGTAAAATGTAAAAAAACGGGGGAAATTATTCATCCTTGAGAGCTTCCATTGCGTGCGCTACGAAAACGGTTCAAGATACCAAAAATATATGTACGAAAGAATGAAATGATCTAAAAAAATGTCCACGACAGTATATGTCTGTATTTTAAGATTAACTCACTATAACCTATATAGAACCGTTTTTATGATGGAGAGAATGGATGAAAGTCGGTTGACGAAAGAGATTTATATGGGTGATGTAATGGGCAGGGTGAGTAGAGGTCGCCCCAGAAGGACATATACACACCAGATTGGTGATGTGCTGGCCGAAGGTGGCGTGAAAAGTACTAGAAACCGGAGGTCATGTCTGAAAAGATGTATGAATGTAGATGAAGCGAAAGGTGTATGTCAGGATCGTGACAAATGGAGATCTGTAGTCTCTGCCTACCCCTCTGGGAGACAGGCGTGAAGGGTATGTATGTATGTATTTGTTATAATATTATAAAGAGGAAATAATTGTACGGATGGATGTTTGTAACGAATCAAAGCTACTTGACGAAGGAACGTAAAAAAACGCGAGTAATACCGCGCGGTACAGCTAGTACATAAATAAAAACACACACACGCACATGTAGATGGAACACCATCCCCCATAAATGAACGAAGCGTAAGATAACGTCCAATCAGGGCGCGTAGTTATTCTATGTTGTGTTTTTCTTGACGCGCGTGCTAGGCCTGAAGAGCACGCTAAAAATCCTGACAGAGAAATAAAAAAGTACGAACAGCTGATCTAATTAAAAAAAAACACACCGACTATTACAAGGTCAAATTAAAGTTCTGTAAAATGCTATACAATGCGAAGTAGTTTGATTTAACTATAGATTATCATGGTTTATCACACCTACTGTTGACACAACAATGAAAACCTTGCTAACATCGCCGAGTGCCCAACTCATATCGATGCCCTATAAAGATTACGCTACTCTGTCGGCAATAATTAAAGAATTCGCTAATTCTATTTACTTAACGATATAATTATACCTCAAGACAAACAATCTTGTTATAAATTAATACTTATGTACATTAATGAGTATTATAGAAACGATGCCCTTCAAAACTGTCCTAGTTTAGACTAAAGTAATTAGACGTAGATAGGGTATACTTCAATAGTAGTTGGAATGACCGTGGCTATTGTCGGTAAGAGTTGGGAATATTCGTGTCTTAGAGTAATCGTCACAGATTTTGAGCTCTATTCACTGGTGACAAAACCTTCACAGCACTCTCAAATTTAACTCTTAAATACATAAAGATGTTTAACCTCGAATTACCTTAGCGAAAATACATTCCCAACCAAATAATTTAATTGTTGATTACTTTAGTAAGGTTTAAACAAAATACCATACACGATTCAATGTAAATTCCCGAATTGTGCAGGCGAATTGACTTTACTATTCGCTGCTACATAGACAACCTTCCGATCCGGAATATCTTTGATTTTTAGCTTCTCCTAAGCCCTAGTAATCCTAAAATATTTTATTTATTAAAAAAAAAAATACACTTCACGCCTTAATCCCAAAGCGGGGTAGGCAGAGGCACTTGCTAAAGCAAATGCCCACAGTTCACCAAGCGTATTTAACCCAACGTGACAGGGGGTGAGCCCATCGCCGTTATAGGGTTCACACACCTTGTGGTTTGTGGTTTGGGACCTTTTTATTTAGTAACTTATTTGTTTTTGGTTTTATAAGCCAGAAACTCGCTTACTCACAGAAAGTTCGATAGAGTGATTGACTGATCTGTCAAGTACTGCCATCTGGTGAGCAGTTGAATAAAAATTTTGTCCCTAAAACTCATAAATGTTTTTCCTTTTGTCACAACAGCTGTCATCGGGTATAGCGGGTGAAACGCCGTGCGCGCTTCACTGTCCCACCAACGAGCTGTGTCATAACGCTACATGTTGCGGCCCGAACCAACAAGTAAGTTAATACTGTAGCGCATGCCTTCTATGTTTAGTACTTTGCTCCTTAACTCTGTGACATTAGGTACACTTTTTGCTTTCAATGTCCATAATGGTATACGACACTAAAGTACGACTGGCTAGTATCGAGTGTGCTGAAAATCGTGGTTGGTTAATGAATTGGATTTGCAAAACTCAAAACCGATTGACAGACGTGTTACCTATCAATAATGAGGAAAAAAAATATCAACAAAAGAGCGAGTCCAAAGACATACGATCATAGAATAAAATAGTTGCATCTCTTTCGTCTTCAACTGTCTTTAACAGGTTTATTTTTTTTCACTATACACTGTGCTTTTTGGTCCACTCGATTTCGAACGCTAGGCATTAGTTTCCTATACCATTCGGTATGAAAAACTGTTAACGAGTCAATATTTATGCTGACTATTGAATTAACGTTAATAGTTTTTTGATAGATAGTTTTGTTTCTACAAATATAAACGCGTTGTTCATATTGTGACCTTGACTACGGGCCAAGGGCAAATGAAACAGTCATAAAAAAGTAAAGATAGAAAACTATCCATCCAGCAAGTGAAATATTAATTGATGTTCTTTTAATTGCATAAAGTTCTTTTGACGCGAATACGGGACATTCGTAACAGAAGTTCTCATACTGAATAGAATATGGAAATGAATGGCCACTTCTTGAAATGACTCCTATACACAATTATTCCGGTTGTGTTAGACTTCGTTATGTTTCACGTTAAGAAAACAATGAAATTTTAATGGGAAAATGTCTAACATCTTATTAAGGGTTAATTTATTAAACGTTAAATACCTACCATGAAACATTTTCAATTTGAACCGATTTCAAAACGTGTATCGTCGATCGAATAGTTCGAATCGATCGAATAATCGACTCCATTAAAAAAATTCTAAAATGTTGCGCGACGCCGCTTACGCTTCCTATAACTTGTATCGTCTATGTTCGATCCCATCAACAAACAAGCGGACTTTATTAAGAGCAAACGTACAGACCACAACGGTATGTACCTACGACTCTACAAATGTCTAAAGTGTCAAACGCACTCAAAGGGGGCCGGAGTATAACTATAGAAATATGTAATGTTAGCGATAGTTTGGATGCCACTTCGTGCGTCACTAGAACACCATTACGGTGGAATTGCTATATTGTGACAAGCAAAACATGAACGCATACCCCGCTTTGGGATTAAAAGGCGTGAAGTGTATTTTTTTAACATTAACCCTAGTGTGTAAGGCACATATGTACATGTTAATTACATTCAGGGTGGTAGACTAGATTATGGCCGACTGTACATAATTTACTGGAAAATTACAGGATTCATTTCAATTAATGGTAATTCCTAGACAGGCGAAATTTCAAGCACTTTTATTTTCTTCTTTTGTGCTCAGTAAAATTGAAACTGCAAGTTATTTGTAAAGAATGTTGTTATCTCTGATTTTAGATTGAAAAACATTTGCAAGTATAGATCAATAAAAGCCCGAAGCCTGCAATAAAATGGGGCTTTGTATACAGGTTTCAAAATGTGAAAGGAATATAATGCCTGCTTTTTTATTTTGGCTGCACTACTATTAATGCCACCACTATAATAAAATACATTAATAAAAACATAGTAATTATTTCAGTAATTCTTCGGTAAACTACCAAAAGTTTTTTCAGACAACAGTCTTGAGATTTTTTGTAGTGGTGGCGCTAGTAGCGTCACTTAAAGCACAGCTTCAGTAGCCAGAATTTTGTATTTTCTAACGTTAAAAAACTGTTTACTGTAGAAAGTCCTAGGGAACTTCGAGAATTTCGTTAAAGTTCAAAACTACTTATACAAACCCTTTAAATAAGTACTTTTTGTATTTTATTTTTTTTTTCAAAATATGAACGTTGTTTCCCGGCAGTTTTACAATATTTACAGTCAATTAGTTAAATACCAACTAGTGCTGATGTTTTATTTACAGTTTTTCAGTTTAGAAACAATAAGGGTTCGGTAATCTTGTTCAAGGAAGTACCCAAGCAAATTACCAAAGAATTACGTATAGACGATATTAGTTCTACAGAAGCTTCCACGTCGAAGAGTTCAAAATGACTAGAAGTCTTTGTATTTGTGAATGTTGTATATTTTTTTGTAATTTTGACCAAACTTAACTGTGATATCACACTAAAATTATGTTTGTATTTCTGAATAAATTATGTTTTTTTCTAGCAACACTGTACAGAACAATAATTCTGTTACTATTTTGTACTCTGAATTTGTATTGCGAAATGATATAAAAAAAATGCAACACTTTGACCATTTTCGTTTCAATTGTGGGAAGTTAAAGGTCAGCTAAAATTACTATAATGAATTCTATTTGAGAATAGGTCGAAGCGTTTTTCTAGTGAATATTTCATAATATAATGCACCAATTTTTGTTTTTCGTCTTAAAGCAAACAAGTTAAGTCAACAAGACTAATATACAAATAAATTTACCTACATCGCTTGTCCGATAAAGGAGAAATGGTAAAATGTGTATATTTGTAAAGTGACAGTCTTTGGGAACCTCCTCGATAACGAGTTGCCGTATGAAATTAGCTTTTATGCCCATTGTATTAAGACTCGCTAAAAGCTTGTGAAGTAAAATACAATGTCGTGCCCTTGGATCGAACAGCGACAAAGGTAATTTCAACTTACTAAATATTGCCTCTTGATATTGTTGATTCGTGTATTTCATGTTGACGTAGCGTAGAATATAATAGTAGTTTTGGAAACTAACTAGGCAAATAGTTTATTCGATCAGTCGTTTAGTATATTAGCCGATATCATTACTAAGGTAAGCTAATAAACATTTCGATTGAAAACTTACACTAGTTTTATTTTGTAGAATTTTGACGGACGGGTTTTCTTTTTAATAGAATATCAGAATTAATGTTTGAACTTTTAATACGAATTGCGAACTCGACTTTACCCAGTCATCGATGGTTGCGGTTTTCCTGTAATTCGTTCCGTATTGACATAATATAACATCAAGTATAGCGTATCCTAATGCCAATTTCTTAAAATCTTCTTTTAGCTAAACCCAAATGGCAAAATTATTTCACTGAAACTAATGCGAAACAAACGCGATTTTATTACCACTTGGTTTTAAGATGAACGCTTTCAAAGTAGCTAGAACTTGTCTGTATTATAAAATAATGTAAATGTTATTTATTTTTCTTGTGAATTTTATGAAATAAATTTGTGTACACATGTGGCGTAGTTATGTAAATATTCGGGGTCGCAAGCATAGCTCGAGATCTCTCATCGAAATAAACTTGATCTATATTTGCACATTATTTATTAAACATGTATAAAACCGTTGAACCGTTATAAAATATGTGCCACGACATTTACCCGATACTTTCCATAAATTTTATTTAAAGGGATTTAAATATTGCTACGAACCGGGGACGTAACATTCCCAGGGAGTGATTCACAGGGAATTAGCAGAGCAGATCTGATTAGCTGTCTCTAATCACGACAAGCTATTGATCAAAGTATACTTGCTTCGTATAGGGCGCGTAACGTCGGTTAGAGTCCGTACCATAAGGTCCTAAAATAAATATTGTTTAGGCTGTATGACATGAACAGGAGCACTGCTTATCTAGCTCTACGCCTGTCACACAACGTTATTTTAAGACTTCATGACACGGCTCCCAGTATACACCCACCATATTACAATGATCTGGAGTTATGCAGACTCGAACTGGCAAAAAAAGTTTTTTTGAACAACATGGCCACCAATTTTTATGTTATTGTTTATTTTCCAGGAGAAGAGCGCATCGCCAGTAGTAACGCCGTACCTTTGCCGCCAACGTAACTTAGGCTCAAGAACAGAGTCTATGAATTCTATGAACTTAAACACATCGCCACAAAATGCCAGCTCCAGACACCTAGACGCCCTCGAAAGTGGCTCGTTACTCACCACGCCGAATCAAGACTTGCCCGTTTGACCGAAGCTGAATGAGTAGTGAACGATTAGTGAGAATGAATTCTTTTTTATACATAACTAGTAATGTTTTATGTAAGTTTCGCGATTATGTTCAATACTGTTTATTTAGCCACGGTTAACGTTACATAAGTATTTGTTTTTCTTTTTTGTAAGAAAATATTTTAACGACGACTTTGAAACATGTCGCGTGGCTTCAAATTATTATTATTTATTATATGTACTGATTGGTCGACGAGAGTAAAGATGTTTAATAATCGCAAAAAAGAAACATTGTTAAAAGACCATTTCACTGTTTAATTTATAACTTTCAACGTACACTTGCGTTGCAAATATTTTTAAAGGTTTACCAAAGGTAAACTTCCTCTGGGAAGTAACATAAAACAATATTTTTAGTGCAACTTCACGTGATGAAGGAGAATAGTTTTACGAGGCAATATTTGCGTTATATTATTTTTGTTTCAAAATAAAATTATAGGTAGATGTAATAACTCTAGATAAAACGTTCAACCTACGAAACTTATGATAGAAATACTTAAGGTGCTATTACGAAGCGGACTGTAGACTGTAACACGACTGGTTTCTACATTTTCTTTAAAGTGGTGATAGACTTGGGCATTCGCTTGTAACAGAACGTCGAACATTCGCCGTTTTTAAATTTGTCCAACTGAACAACTTTAAAAATACAAGAACCTTTTTCCTGTGTACAGTTCGCAGGTGTATCAGCACCTTTAGAAATAGGCAGTCCAGTACAGTACAGGGCAGTTCAGATAGCTCGCTTCGGAATAGCACGTTTATACATAAATATATTATACGACTGTTCAAAGCATGTTCACTTAATAGTATATTTATCAAAGTTTTCACCTTCAACAAGTTTAATCACCCCACATAAAAATATTCAGAAGTATCACAGATAAAATAAATCCCCTGTGCAGAAAAAGATACAAAGAGCAATTATTTGTACAGTGAAGGTTGCTAATATCTGATAACCAACTTTTATGGCAATTCATTTCTTTGTCTATGAAAATTGTATTATTTACGTTCCTTTTCACGCATGTGCTACTCCAAAGTATATAATATGTATATTGTGTACTTTATTATAGCAATTAATTAAATTGTATATGCAGTTTTGCTTATTCCTAAGCGTTTCCTAGATCAATGTGTTCAACAAAGATGTTATAGAGAGTGACTAGTAGCTCTCGGCACAGTGAGCGTTAAAGAGAAATAAATATTTTACTGCTAACGTGTTAAGCGTACAACGCTAAGCCGTTAACGATAAGCGCCCGTTATAGCAGTCTACAAATGAGCCAATTATCGGTTTGGCCACGCCCATTACCAACTTCATCTAAAGTGTACTGGTATCAAATGTGAAACATTAGTAATTTCGTTAATTGTTAACCACACCACCGAAACGACACCCCTAAGACCAAGCTTCACTGGTAATCTTAATAAGTATTACTGATTTGAAAGATAACTTGAATTCACGCCCATCTCTCGGCCCAGAGCTCAGGTTATGTTGACAGTATTTTACTATTGTATTGAAAATCCAACGTTACCTGCCCTTGGGGGGTATCGTTTTGGTGGTGTAGTTAACAAAGAACCAGTAATTTTATGGTCGATGCGTAGAGACGATGCAGTGACATGAGATTGACTATATGTCGCTCTATTTATTTTTTCTTTCATCACAGTTTTATGAAACGTTCTTATTGAAATAATGTGATCGTATGATTAGTATATAAGTATCTGAAGCATTTTAGTGTACGACTTTAAAGCGTGTTCAGAAATATAGAATACCCATATTCGTTATAATACTTCAAGATATAAAGAGTAATGGAAATATGAAGAAACAATTTTGATCTCAATTAGAGCGTGAAACTATGAAACTGTTTCAGATCAAGCAACAAAATAATAACTCAGTGATTTTTTTTCATATATTTCTGGACGGGCTTTACCATAGTGTAAGGTTTGTGCGGGTAATAAGTTGCAATAATGATGTAGTTAGTTAATCTAATATAATTACTTTGCCGCCGTAGTTATATGAGCTAGGTCAATCGTTTTAACTTGTGTAAGATATGCGATTATATACTTTTGTAATTTTACTTCCGTTTATTTTTAATTCCTTTCTGAAATAGTATAATCAAGCGATTGGATTTCGTTCGTGAATGAGGAATGAATGATTTGTGTAATTCATTCTATTACTGAGTTAAATTGGTTTTATCACATTCATTTTCATGTCATGGCGGTGTCGTTCGCAATTTATATCGAATTTATTATTGATATATGCGTACGTATAATTTCACACATTTTCTGTACAGTTGTTTACATTTCGAACTATTTCGTACGTTTTATAGGTAATATAAAAATAGAGGCGAATTCTGTGATGAAAATAATATGGTTAAGGTAGTTAAAAGTGCGTACGTTTTATGATCCAGTTGTGTATAAATCGCTATTTGTCTTCAAACACATCGCCCCTGTATAGTAACTTTATAACGAAGCGAAGTAAAATACTCGAAAAAATATCTTAAATGGGAAACATTCAGGCTTTTATTTCCAAAATGCTGGAGAATAATAGTTAATTTCAATATCCACATTTACTAACTACGAACCGTAGGTATCGATTTGTTTTGTAATCGTTCCCAACGTAGACACAGATGAGGCGTCAAAAAGTATATCATCAAAGTAGATCATACGTATTGTAGGAACAATTTAATAGATCACGTTGGACAAATCTGACATATTATGTCAGATTTGTTGTATCTGGAGCAGTAAGAAGAAAACACGAAGTCGAATGCACACGACGCTTCTTAATCTAGACCCATATAAGCCCATAATAATATGGCAAGTGAACTTATAAGTGACATTCGGCTAACCAATAGTGTTGTTCGAGCGATACTAGCGCCATTAGTTCATGAGTTTTCAACCCCTTTGTCAGATATTGCTTCGGTCACATTATCTTCATGAAATGAGACTGACAAATGTCAAAATGTGATATTTTTCTCTACTACTGTTTATTTTTATAATTTAAACCGGTATTACGGCGTGGTCACGAGCTGACGTGAGCACGGTACAAGTAACTGTGTCGAAACGTCGAGCAAATAACGAGAATAAGCTGAATGCTTGTCATGGTTAATTTAGCGCCGTAATACTCGGTTTAAACTATAATAAAGTCAGGGCGCGTTTCTTTAAAAAAACATCTACTGCTATTTGTTACTTACAGGAAGTTTTCAGAAGAAAGTTAGTAAAATTATAGACCCTTAAGGCTTTATTACAAAACGTGGCCTATCTCCTAGTTTTGGTTTAACTACTATTACTGGTGTTGATTTATTCGGATAGTATACGTCAGAATGAGATGGCAAGATGGTTTAGGCCAGTACTGAAGATAAATTGTGTTTTTAATAAGGTTTTAAGTGTAATAAATTACGACTATAGCAATTATAAGTGTCCTTTAACACATCACGTAAAGAAATTACATATGATTATATTTATGTATGTATCCAAATGTTACTTTATAATATTGAACTACGGTGTACATATTAGAATTTGTCGGTAAAACCTATTATATTCTAAACTTGTACTCCTGCGTAGTACAGTCTGAAGGTCTTCAAAGCGCGTGAATCGGTATCTAATGAACAAGTGTGCTCCATCGTAGACCACGTCGCTGCTTAACATCAGGCAGGATGGTGGTCAAATGCTTGTTCATTGTGCTTAAAAAAAATTGAGATGATAATTTTCAGTCTCTTCTAAGTAGAATTAGGTAAAGGCTGAAAGTTGGATGGGTACTGGTAGAAGTAGCATAGAGTACTATTTAGGTACATTTTATTGGTACACAATTCGTCGTAATCCATAATGGTACACACGCCATCTTGACTCTCACTTTCTCGAGCGTTTACCAAGGAGATGTGGTAAATCATAGGTTTTATCGATAAATACTATTGTATTGTACTATGCGTTAGTCGGGTTTTAACAGTAATATAAATATTTGTCTATTTACAAAGAAACAGTAATTATTATATAAATTATTTCGACTGATTTTTTCAGCGTTACTGAACGCGCAGCTCAATGTTCTGAGTTAGATTATTATTATGTACAAATGTATTAAAATGAATTTACGTTAATTTGCCTTCACGTATAGTGTTTGATGTCCGTTTATTGTTTGCCTTTTGTGTAATGATAAATTTAACTTGCGCATAATGTATTTTTTAGAACGGACACTGCGTATTCATTCATTATTTAAGTTATACCTATATAATATTAATTGTTTGCCGACAATGTTGACTGGATTGCAGTTATAGATAGTGTCACGTAAAGTGTTATGCGAGAATTGTATTGCGGTTGAAATAAAAATTGTAATAAAAATAATGGTGTTTTAATGAAACTACAGTATAGGATCTGCTCTTTATTTTGTGCAAAATAGTGACTTTCATTATTATATTTTATATTAATAGGTACTAACATTCACCTAATTAATGTTTTAGCCATTTCTCTGACAATAAAATCTACTGAGTATGGTTGGTATTGTCAACTAAAGGGTTAAATAATATTTATCTACTTACTACATTAACATGAGGTATTTCCATGAAACAGGACAAATATATCTAAATCTAAAGTTCTAACATTTCTAGAAATAAAAGATCTGAACAACTTCTCGACCCCGTCTCCGTCTACTAAAATCAAATAGGTATAGGTGGTAGGAAATTTTATATTAAATAGGTATATAATTGTATCAGTTTTCTTTTCATTCTTTTTTAACAGTTCTGTAAAGATATATAGAGATACTAGCTGTCCCGGCAAACATTTGTTTTGCCATAATAAGTTGCCTTTGTACCCCGTGTATTGGGAGAAATACAACTGGCAGGTGGATAAAAAATAGATAGTACCCGATTCTCAGACCTACTGAATACGCATATAAAATTTGGTGAAAATCGGTAAAGCCGTTTCGGAGGAGTATGGCAACGGAAACTGTGACACGAGAATTTTATATATTAGACTAGCTGTCCCGGCAAACATTTGTTTTGCCATAATAAGTCGCCTTTGTACCCCGTGTATTGGGAGAAATACAACTGGCAGGTGGATAAAAAATATATAGTAGCCGATTCTCAGACCTACTGAATACGCATATAAAATTTGGTGAAAATCGGTAAAGCCGTTTCGGAGGAGTATGGCAACGAAAACTGTGACACGAGAATTTTATATATTAGATATAGACCGAACAGGGCTCGACGGGTTATGACTAGTGTATTCAAAACCTGTTTTTTAAATAAATCTTTATAATGGATCTTAATGGATAAAGATCCACCAATGGATTTTAGTGGACAGGGTTTCTTAACAGCCAATTATACGGCTCAATTTTCTGGTCCAACATCATATGATACTTGGTTCACGTGACGCAAGCATTTTTCAGCTTACATTAAATTTTTTCTAGATGCAAGAAAATAGCGCCGCCTAAATTGTACTTTATTATAGGCGTTTACGGGTTAACCTTTTGATCGACGAAAGATTAATTTTGGTTTCGCGTTTTTGAATTCTGCTCTAATGATCATAAACTTCAAAATCACTTGTCTTATGTATCTGGTTTATAAGATATTGGCGGTGAAAAGGTTAAAAGTTGTTCAGTGGTTCCAAAGCAATGCCGACGGTGTCCTCACTGGTATCAAACGTTTGTCCCCGCTCACAGTCCGCACCTCGTAATATTCTCGGCCATTGATCATTCTGTACTGTTTATCTTCAGAGTCTTTGTACACGGAGTTGGGTCCGAATAGAGACTCGTACGGGGGCGGGTGACTGTCTGCACTCGTTTTCTCCCACTTGATCTTCTTTGCTTTAGTCTTCTTGTGCTTCTTGTATTCGGCGGGCTGGATACGCTTTACACGGTGGGAGTATTTGCGAATGACGAGCTGGCGGTGTAAGAATGATACGTTATTTTATGTCGTGGTCAATGATAATTGATAGGGGTTGATTGAAACCTTTGCTTTGTCAACAAAGATCTCAGTTTTACTTCTATTGTTTTGCATATACATAGCATCAACAGGCCTAGCACGCGCGCCAAGAAGACGTGACACATAACAAATACGCACTCTGATTGGCTGTTATGTCACGCTTCGTACGACTGCACTTGTTTCAGCAAATCGGAGCGCGTTACATCTCTTGTCACTTCTTTCTTGGAGCGCTGTGTTAGGGGGGCAGTTGAATAACTCATTGGAGGGCAGTAAAATAGACACAATTGATTTTTTTATAACCCTTTTTATCGTTAATCTGAACATTGACCTTCTATTCGGTCTAATATAGTTTTAAATAGTTGCGCAAATTACTCACTAGGGGCGCTGCCTACACACGAACTTCGATTCAATAATGTATCGAGAAGAAATGTAAAATTCACAAGCGTTTTATCAGCAGCCCGCCAGATCCTGGCGATAATGTGTTCTAGTATATTGTAGTAGAGCATCGTTGACTATAAGGTACCTGTTAATTCGTGACTTGAAGACCATAACAATATCTGCAAATCGTTTGGCAGTAAGTGGAATCACCACCTGATATGGATGAAATTTCCCTTTCGATAACACTAAATTAGGCAAAAGCATACGAGATAAATAGGGTGGTCCTAACTATGATATGAGAATACCAGTGGCGTGCACTGGCTTTTACGACAAGGTAGGCAGTAATCCCCAAGGATTTACACATGTGCATAGGTAACTTGTCTTTACGAAATATAGGTAGGTACCTACGACCTAATATCTACTCCCCCACAAAACACAGGATCTTCGTTAGCCTATGTCGTGAGTACAACAAAAAAAGATCTAAAAATAACTATTATTAGGCCGGATAGACAACATACTAAGGTAGACACTAGACAGTGTGCACGCCACTGGAGTATACCTACCTCTCCAATGAAAGTGACGGCAGCGGCAGCGAGACCAGCCACCATGATGAGGTACGTCATGAGAAGGTCGCTGTTCTGGAGCTTCCGGTCCTTGGACTGCAAGTCCAGCGGGCAGATCTTAGTGCTGGGCAGGTCCCGGTGGAGTAGGTGCTTGATTATACCCGCTGCTACTATGTGCGTCAGTCTGGGGAACCCAGTTGAATGTTCAGTAGTGTCACATAGGTATGCGAACGAAATACACACATCAAAAGTGTCTAGGAATAAAGTACATTTTAGAAGATTGCAATCAAGAATATATTTTACAAAAACTGAATTCATTCATAATTTATTCAAAATGTGGTGATAAGTCATCGATACAGGCATGGGGATTTAGGTAGGAGACCAATCCAGAAGATTCGATTTTTTTTTTAGAGCAAACAATGTTCTTGATCCCTAGACACTTGAGGTGTGTATAAATATGCTATGTCAGTAATCTCGTTGATTAAGATATGTGTATTAACTCTTGTCACTACTTAATTCGGCGATCTTTTCATCATAGTCACACTCCCTATTCTTCTGTAAAGCATTTACCCCAGTAGCCCAACCCTGTGACCCTTATACTTACCTAGATTTAAAAAAAAGCGAGACCGAAGAGGAACGTATGGACTACGACTCATAGATCAAAGTAGTTGCGTTATCTTCATCTCTTTCGTTTCCCACTATCTTTGAGAGATAGAAACTCCTTATTAAACATGCAATGCCTACCCTATGAGAAGAGGGTGACGTATACACCGTTAAATTAAAATCGTTGGGGGAACTCGGACCCACTGACTCTACCGATCAGCTGATTGCAACTTTTTATAACTGAAGAGGTAACGTCAGACGTCAAAGAATGATATTTTTTTTCGTTTTTCAGATATGGTTACTTTGGGAAAGTTGTGTAATATCATTTGGGTTGAGTGACTATCCTGGAGTTTCGTTAACATTTTTAATGCAGGAACAATTAATTATAAGTATACTAACAATTATAGATAACTCACACAGGATCGAATAACCGCTTGTAGGTGGAATTCCTCGGATAGGCGAAGGCGCGCATTTTCTTCATGAACGGGTTCGGGGCAACAACGTACGTGCATCTGTCTGCCTCCGCGATTCCCTGCCTGTAAGTAAGTATTGTTTAATGTAGAAAATTACAATGTATTCTGCTCCATTCAAGGACTTTCGTAGAGTAATACTTACTACTTTTTTAAACACAACTACTACTTAATATAGATGTAAACCCGGATACTCTCGAGAGATGTCCGGTTTCAGTGACGTTTTGTTAAAATTACCAATATGGCAACTGCGATTTTCCTGTCATCATTAGAAATTAACAAATTACTCTTCTTTTCGGATATGTATTGTATCATCATCATCATCATCAGCCCATACCTGTCCACTGCTGGACATAGGCCTCTCCAATTGCACGCCACTGTGATCTGTTTTCGGCTTCTCGCATCCAGCTTCTGCCAGCCATCTTGCGTATATCATCAGTCCACCTTGCCTGAGGGCGTCCTACACTCCGTTTGCCGAGACGCGGTCTCCACTCGAGAACTCGTTTTCCCCAACGGTCATCGGTTCTACGGCAAATATGGCCGGCCACTGCCACTTCAGCCTGCTAAAACGATGAGCTATGTCGATGACTTTGGTTCTCTGTCGGATCACTTCATTTCTGATTCGATCCTTCAGAGAAACGCCGAGCATAGCCCTTTCCATAGCACGCTGTGCGACTTTGAGCTTGTGGACCAGCCGTGCCGTCAGTGTCCACGTCTCAGCTCCGTATGTCATTACAGGTAGGACACACTGATTGAAGACTTTTGTCTTCAGGCACTGTGGGATCGCTGATGTTAAGACTCGACGTAACTTCCCAAATGCTGCCCAACCCAGCTGAATTCTTCTGTTTACCTCGTCCTCGAAGTTGTTTCTACCCAACTGCAATGTCTGCCCAAGGTATACATATTTTTGAACAACTTCGAGAACGGTGCCGTGTACTGAAATCGGTTCCGGTAGAACATGTTCATTGAACATGACCTTGGTTTTATCCAAGTTCATCCGTAGGCCGATCCGTAGAGAAGAATCAGCTAGGTCATTCAGCATCAGTTGAAGGTCCTGCAGCGTTTCTGCCATATGACGATGTATTGTATATGATCTCGAAATCTTTATTTTATTATGTTCTAATTTTTAGATAGTATAGATAGGTAGGTAATGCTTCGATCGAGTCTTCCGTGCTTTTGACGAAATTTTTAATATAGATTCTTCATATTCAGGGTGTAGAAACTCACCTAGCCTCTGTCAAATAGTCGTTGTACATGAGATGGTCGATGGCCGTTTGCTCCAACACCAGCACCGCACCTTTAGACACCAGCGGCAGGTAGTCGGTGACGTTGCTCACAGAACGGAACTCGGCGCGCCCGTTCACTATCATGGCTGATAAGTAGTGAAGGTCTTCATTTACCTGGATGAAGTGGATTTAGGATTTCAGACAAAATAGTCAGAATGAGGTGGCTGAGGCGTTTCCTTCAAGCCATAATCCTCATATTCATCATGATCATCATCAGCCAGATGTCGTCCACTGCTGGACGAGGGTTTCCCCTAATAATCTCCATGATAAACTGGAGGTAATTCCAATAATCGCCACGCTTGGTAGGCGGGTTGGCGATCGCAGTGGTGTTGTGGTTTAATTCACAGAGAGCGCTTCGAACTGCACGTCCTCTGGAGAGTTTCCATCAAATTAAAACTTAACTAATTTTAAGAAAAAGTTGTGATACGACAACACGTAGACGTAGTGAGACTTAAAGCTACAGTTTTTTATGCTTCCACGGGTTTGTCGGTCGAATCCACGCTTAAAAGTCTAGTAGTAGTAAGTATAGTCGATTAACTTAAATGACCTTTGCTTAACTCGATAAATCAATTTCAAGGGTGTCATTTCGTCAAAGAGTTTTTCATAAGGACATCCACGACCGACACTGTAGGGCCGACAATGGGCGTGATGTTTTTTATTTACCTACTGTAGGAGCATCTTGTGATAAACTAAAAACGCTGTATTTTTTATAAGTACAGTACGGAGGGAATTCTGTTACTCACATCCTCCACAACAAACTGAACAGTCCCATGTTCATTGGCGAGCCACCTGTAGTTTTTCTTGTAGAGATCTTGCGGGTTCTCAATGTCCAGGGTGAACTTGGATAGAGTGAGGAAGGCCGTGAGGTTCGCAGTGTAAAATGCTGACAAAAGTATGATAAATAACCACCAGGTTGCGAACAGAACGCGCGTTGTATCTGCAACGATAGATACATAATTTTGTTATAGAATGGTATCCGCAGTCTTGTAGAAATGTAGAAGATTCCGACCTATTTATTTCCAGTATTTTATGCTTTATGACTGATCGATCTTATTTCCGCCCTGTGAGGGCGTTGAATAGGTATCTATTTAAAATTAATACCTGCCTTAAGCTAACCAGTTATAAATATTAATATACCTATATCCGAAACTATTTTGAACTCTAATAACTATTAAGGGAACAGACCCCGTCATAGACATGATAGTAATAAAATATTGTTTTTTTATCACAGTGAACAAGCGTTTGACCACCATCCTGTCTGATGTTAAGCAGTTATGCATATTAATGTCATAATCGGAGTGTTCAAATATAATACCTAATTATCTGCTTTGTACATATAGGTACTTATTGCCTAATTTGTCCCATTATATGTACGTAGCTATACCTATCACAAAATACTTGTGAGACTACAATGTTTAGTTAATATACGGAGGGAGATCAATACCAGCGGTATGTAAACGTATATTCCGGTCAAATATAATTTTATTGATTTATGGTGAATCAAGCAAATGTTGACTATGATCAATATATGGATAAGGTGCCTTGATGTCAGGGTTGATTAAAATGTGTGCAGGTATTGCCTATAGTTTCAGTCATAGACATAAAAATTAGAACCCCGCCGCTGCTGCGCTCACATACATTATATTTCTATGGTTTAAGTACTTATTATAGTATTAATTATATTGGGTGTTAAACCCATAGACGTAGAATCCCGCCGCCGCTACACTTTTCTTCTCGATTCGCAACAAGTATCGATATTCGTATAACAACACTATTTTTCACTCACACATAAAAATATCACACACATACGCATTCCATTTTTGGTCACGTTTTCGAATGAGCACAGTTCTTCTTGTACATTATAATTATTTCTATGGTTAAACCAAAGTAAACATTATTTGTACAAAATAAAGCCTTCGGTCTACCCATCAAACCATCATTCTCAGATTTTAAAACCGTATCTAATCGAATTTTGACAATCCTCAAAAATAGTGCTAAATCCATAGATCAGACCACATAAGTAGAAGAGTTATAGGTAAGATAAATAGTGCTGTTATAATTTCGAAGTTACAGCTATAGTTAATTGAGGATTATGGCTTGAATCAATGTGTCCTACCTTGTAATGGCATACGAGAGCTGAGACGTGGACACTGATGGCACGGCTGGCCCACATGCTCAAAGTTGCACAGCGTGCTGTTGTGGAACGGTCTAGGCTCGGTATTTCTCTGAAGGGCCGAATTAGAAACGAAGCGATCCGACAGGGAACACTCATCGACATAGCTCATCGGTTTAGCAAGCTGAAGTGGCAGTGGGGCGGCCATACCGTTAGGGCAAACGAGTTCTCGATTGGAGACCGCGTCACGGCAAACGGAGTGTAGGACGCCCTCAGGAAAGGTGGATATATATATATAAGTTATATGCGAGAAGCCAAAAACATATCAGTGGCGTGCAATTGGAGAGGCACATGTCCAGCAGTGAATAAATATGTGTTTATGATGGCTTGAGGCTCAATAAATAAAAATATCCTCAATAAACTAAGTATTAGATATTTATCTGACTTATGGCACCTATATTCGCGCTATTATATTATTAAAATCTGAGGATTTTGACTTGAAGGACACACCCCGTGTGAGGGAACAAATAGGTACACTATTTCGGGGGTGTAGTCTGACACAAGCCCTTTCCTGTCTCCGTGGTGGCGGAGGGTCCATGAGGATTCCCTAGGTACGTATAAAAATAGGGGTAACTACAGGCAGGTAGTTACTCAGGTACCTACATATCATTCGACCTTGAATGAAAGATGTTTAAGACACAAAAGTAACTACCGAGGTGAGTGAATAAATAAACAGTACCTACCTATAAAAGTTAATATCGTTGAAAGGTGATTGTCATTTGCGACAGGCGGGGCGTGGCGTGCATTGATGGATGTGTTCTGTTCCTACAGAGCCATTAGAGTAATCACGGGAATGGACTGCTTTGAGTTAGGAATCTACGACGAAGAAAAACATCGTGACGAATAAACATTAATTTACTTTATTTACAGAAATCTTGAAAACCACGAGGCCGGTTAGCCCCCCTCACCAGGGGGCCAACCCATCACCACTGCTCTAATGATACAAGCTTCCTACGGCCTCCACGAGCATAACACTTGCTTACGGCTTTTTTACACGGGTGGGTCATCAATGTTTCTACAAACTCTAAATCACTAAGAAAACATTAATAACCAGCATTTTAAAAAGCCGAAAGTGATACTCCCGAGGAGTCCTTGGCTACCTTCACCTCTATGGTCTTTGACTTTACCTACAGAAAATGTACGTCATTCGTAGGTAGTTTAGGTGCCTATTACAGGGATTTGAAATGAGAAGTATCGAACGAACGACGGACGAACAAACAATCCTGCGCACTCAGCACGCACTCAGACCAAAATTAAATAGACTTGAAAGCCGCGTACGGCGAGTACCACCGTTCAGTTCAGTATGTCTCTCTTCCACCAAAATATATGGAAAATGATGTACTGTACCTACTTCTGGATCCAAACTTTTACTACTAATTTGACAGTTTGGATCCAGATATTATAGCCTGCTACGCAGTAAGGGACAGTAAACATATTCTCATTTGTCATTTAGCTCATTCTTTCACTGACATGAGCGAGTGAGTGGAATTCATTCAGCACTGCACTGGTACACTACGTTTCACAAAAAAAGTCCCGAGGCTACCATACTGAAAGTATGGAAACGAGGGGTCTTCTTTTGTGAAACGGAGTCTACGTACGAGCCATAAAGGTACAACCGCCCTTGTGATTGGCATTTGGATGATTGATTGACAATGATTGAGTATTTTACGAAACTACGAAACAAAACAACAACGAAAATTCCCCTTTGTAAAGTGTTCGTTGCAGTTCAATTTTAATGCTGCAATAGGGAATTTTCTTGGCAGACATTTTTTCATCAGACCAAACACAACTAAACTTGCAAGCCACGTTCCACCCTCATCGTCTGTCTCTTTCCCACCAAAATATATGAAAAAAATATGTACTTTTGGATCCAGACTGTCAATTTCGATCCAGATTTACCCTCATACGCAGTAAGGGATAGAAGATGTTTTTCCTTACTCTTTTACTCCTGCATGTTTTTCATGTCGTTGTCTCGTTTTATTCTAAACGACAGTTTAGGATTGCAAGTCTAGTTGTTTTTGGTCTGAGTTTTTTTCGGTTTCCTTTCCGCTCCCAAAACAAAGATTATGGATGTAAGTAGCTCGAAAAGCGGCACAGCTTAAATGGGATTGGGCTGGCCACGTTGCGCGTATGTCACCGGATCTTTGGGCATAGACGACCTGGCTCCCAAGGAACGGCAAGAGAAAACGGGGCCGCCCAAGGAAGAGATGGTGCGACGAGATCGTCCGCCAGAACAAAAACTGGTGGACATCAGCGCAAAATCGGGAAGAGTGGAGAAATGGAAGAGAGACCTTTGCCCTGCAGTGGGATCCAATAGGCTATTAATATACTTAATTAATAAATAATATTCCGCTACCAAGATAACAATTGTATCAATATGTTCGAAGCTACTTTCCGTCAAACTTAGGTTTTTAATCTTATTGTGATGTTATAATGTTAGGGACAAGCAGTCTTATTAACTGTATAGTTACTACATATAAACAATAGAGCCCGGTATTCAAGGTAAGGAGAACCGACAGCGCCAGTGGCAGATATTCAGCAAACTAATAAATGTACCGGTTTAAGGTATGGGTACTCATGGTAAATGTCACGTTAACTTAAAACGCACCACACACTACGCACATGCGGTAAGATATAGATATCTGAGCAGATATATTATTTCAATATCGCTCACTATACAAACCCCGAGCAATGGTCTTAGAAACGTTGTTGGGTTCGTCAGTTTAGTTCTGAATATTTAATGTGTTTCTGAATATTAAATGAGTTTAGTACTGAATATTTAATGTGTTTGTGAATAATAAATGAGCTTCGTTCTGAATATTTAACGTATTTCTGAATATTTAATGTAGTTCTAAATATTTAATGTGTTTCTGAATATTTAATGAGTTTAGTTGTGTATAAGTAACGTGATTCTGAATATTAAATGAGTTTCGTTCTGTATATTAAACTATATTAAACGTAAAATCATTTTTTAAGGAAACGCGCACTGACATGATATTTAATGTTTAAGACGGGTATTATAGCGCAAAGATCAACTTGATGTCGTTAGTGTAACGTGTCGAAACAGTGACTTTTTGAGGGTAGTTCCGGATCCGCAGCCAACTAGTGAACGACGCCGCCGCCGTACTCCAGTTAGCTCGCGAAACGACATTATGTAAATGTGTAGAAACGTCGGGCAAGCAACGAAGATAAGCTGAATGCTTATCTTAGGTTAATCTTCGCGCTATAATACCCGTTTTAAACATTTAATTTATTAAACGTATGCATCATAATCATAATCAGCCCATATTTGTCCACTGCTGGACATAGGCCTCTCCAATTGCACGCCTCTGTGTCATCGGTTTTCCATTTCTCTAATTTTTTTATCTTAAAAAATGACGAACTCCCATACAAACTTTCAACCCCTATTTCAACCTCGTCATCCCTTTTTTCGTAATAAAAGTAGCCTATGTATGTCTGTACCAAATTTCATCAATATCGGTTGAGAGGTTTAAGCGGGAAAGCATAATAGACAGACAGACAGATTTACTTTCGCATTTATAATATTAATATAGTCTCTGCATTAACTTATTCCTTTCATTGTTTATTTCGGTTTCACAATATACAAACTATAAGAGTAGTATGAGAGAGATTTTAAAAGCAAATTGTTTCCGTTTGCAAATAAAATAGGTACACAACACGACTTGCAAGCCGCGGACCACATATTTATTTTTTTACTTCTGGAATTTCTAGGCTTTGTAGCCGAGCATCAAACAGCCTGTTGTCACCTATGAGTCTTCTAGCACGCCTCTCTATTGCCTCCAAAGCCTCGAGCTGGTATTTGGTTGATCCATCCCAAAGATGAGAGCAGTATTCCATTACTGCGTATCAGGGTAAATCTGGATCCAAACTGTCAAATTAGCAAGTAGTAAAAGTGACAGTTTGGATCCAAAAGTACATCATTTTTCAATACAGTGCTACGCAGTAAGGGTCAGAAAATATGTTCTCTTTGTTTTTCACTTGAAAGTTTTCGATATTTTTCAGTGCAGGTGCAGGTAGAAAACATTTTTTTGGTAGATACTATCACTTACTGGCTCCGGGTGACAGAGTAGTCCCCTGTTTAATGAAGGCTCCGTACACGAACCAGACGCTCGGCGATATTGTGATGTGCTGCTCCATGTCGGGCACCACCTTGGATCGGAGCCGAGTTAACAGCGTGATGCACGGACCGTAGCTCACTACTGCCGCCAGGATCAGAAACCTGCGAGATTAAAAGAATATGATTAAAGCAGGGCACAATGAAATAGTAGGCTCTTTGGTAACAGGATGGATTGGATGTTAACAGATACTATGGCGAATGTAAACGGGACCATAAAACTTTAGATAGCATCGTCAAAAGCAAAATTTCTTTACTATTTAGTATTTAGAAGGTAAACTAATGGCATCCATCTTGTTTTCTATACCTACTGCGCGTAAAAGGAACCCGAACAATGGTCTTAGAAACGTTGTTGGGCTCGTCAATATTAACAACTTATACTACGGTAATAATGCGGGGAAATGCAAAATATAATTTTTCATCTCCATACAAAATAGATAAATTGAAAAATTTAATGTTTGCCTCGTGAGATAAAATTTTCTATGGGATTGAATTTGTTTTTTCATTTCCCCACATTGTCGCCACAGTAAAAGTTGTTCATATCGACGAGCCCAACAAAGTTTCTAAGACCATTTCTGGGGGTCCTTTTACACTCTGTATAGCATTGGTACAAAATGTCATCCTGCTGATCAAAAAAAAAACTTCACCAACAGGCAACAGAGATTTGAAAAAAAGTGGTAACTCAATTGGTAACCATTCCAATAGTTTATGGTAATAGTCAGACTGTCCTGATTCGGGGGTGACCGTATTGCTTATGTAGACAATAATTACAAAAACTTGTTTAGATATTGTACTAACCACACATGGTATTCAAATGGCGCCAACAAGCCGGAGCCCGCCGCGGACTCTTTGGGACGCTTCAACATCATCATCCAGATACCCTCATCCAGACCGGTAGAGAATTCCACCATTAACTGGTAGTCGTAGAGGGCCGGCAGGAAGGCAGCGCCGAAATCCACATCCTGGTAAAGTAATGAAAAATGAAGACTGTGGCGCGTCTATCTTGTTACAACAAATCGATCAAATCAAAAAGACACCGCCTACCTTAGTATTTTGGCTACCCGATATTATAATAGAGTTATTGCTAGATCTTCTTTTGTTATACTCACGACATGAACCCTAAACCGAGTGTAAAAGGACAACGTTTCTAAGACGTTGCTCGGGGTCCTTTTACACGCAGTATAAAAGGACCAGGTTATTGACTGCACAGTTTAAAACAAAAAGAAGTGTGAAACTTCCGACTTTTCGCAATGTTGCATGTAGGTAATGAACAATAAGTATTGCAATGAGCAGTTTTCTAAAAAAAGTCTATCTTACAAAGATAGTTGAAAACGAAAGAGATGCAACTACTTCATTCTATGATCTCTCGTCTTCGGACCCGCTCTTACGTTGTTTTTTTTTAAGAAATCTCCCCTTTGTTTTTTGACATGCCATAGGTTCAATTTTATTGTATGTACCTACGTCAGACTTAACGATCCTATTATGATATTGATTTGAAAGGAGCCGTCTATATTGAAATGTCTGTCATAAATTCCACGTGTGTACGGAAGATACGAAAACTATCCGTTCGGATGTCACATACCTCCTGGTCTGTCAAATACCTAATTCCCCAATAAGCAATACACAGGAATCCACTTACGCTGCTATTAATAAGTCCGATCAAAGAGTCCGCCGTATCATCACCCCCATACTCAAAATTCTTCTTAGGGAGCACAATGTCGTAGGTAAAGTTGAACCTTTTTTGAAGAATGTCAACCAGAATGAATGATAAACCTCGACCCACAAGCTTTCCATCGGGAGCTAAATCAACCCAGCTGAGCGGAAAATTCTGGAACAAGATAATTTTATAATGAAAATGGAACTAAATTATTTGATATCACAGTGGGCAGGTCGTCAATATTAAGCCGTTAATTGACTTACATTGTACGTGCCTATTTTAATGTGCTTCCCATTGAGTTCATCTTTTAATATTTGCATCTGCCTCTTGCCGAGTGTTTCACCTGCGAACAGAGATATAGATTTTCTATTAATTGCGCATTTTGCTGTTTAACTACTTATTCGATGTCAGAGCAAAATTTGTTGCAAAAGCAACAGGACTTTTGGCCTGATTTTATTTTTACTCTAGGTACTCACATACTCTAAAACAGGAGAAACAGCTGTTGGTATCTAACTAAAAATATTGGCATTTGTTTTCTCTTCATACCTACCTGCCATCGGCTACACAGAAGTTTTTATTATATTTCAAAGCAAAAAACGATTGCATTGAAAAAGCCTTAAGGTATCTTAGCACAGTCGATACAGGAGAACAATAGAGAGACTGTGATTGTAAGATGAATTCTGCGACAGACAGAAAAACGACGTTACAATTGAAGATTGTCGATGAGCAATATTGTGAATTGCTAAAGAAACACGTTTTTAAAGTGACACTTTTTTAATTTTCGCGCGATTAAAAAAGAAGAAATAGTCACAGCGTTCCAAAGAGTATAACACAAATTATACGAATAGTTTCTAAAACTGAGAAGTCACGGACTTTAAAAATACACTTCACGCCTTTTAATCCCAAAACGGGGTAAGCAGTACTTTATACTAATAAAACTTTCAATAGGTACTTACGTTCAAATGTGTTGTCATAAAAAAAGTCGCAGAAGGTTGCGTTGAAACAGATGGAGGCAAGCAACAGCTCCACTCCTGTGGCCATGGCATGATCACGTCTACTTCTGGTTGACTCAATCCTCAAGTTACAGGCTCTCTAAAAACGACCGTTCTCTATAAATTGCAACTGCGACTGAAATATTTATCTCCGCACATGACCCTTTCCTAATTTTTTTTTTCATTTATAAATTTTGTCACGTGTCCAGCAGTGGACGTTAGTGAGACACGGCGGAGACAGTGACAGGATGATTACTTTACCATATACCTACTGTACACCTAACTACTTGTCACCTAATCTTATATTACTCAGTATACAGGCAGCGTTATTATTCGAATTATAAAATTACAGCTAGTTCCTACAATAATTTCGTTTCTATTAGCTTACCCTCATCATCATCAGCCCATACCCGTCCACTGCTAGACATAAGCCTCTCCAATTGCACGCCACTGTTACCCACCCTACACAAAGATTATAACCGATTTTACCCAATACATTCTAATGTGCTAACAATTATCTGTACCTTCGTTTTGTTCTAGGCACTTCGAACGTATATTAATAAGAGCTGTCGACATGAAAGCACGACGGGTGTAGGTGATGCTCCACTAGTTACTTACCTATTTACTGGCAAAATGACCAGTGCCATCAGCCCATCACCGTGGGTCAACACTTATTTATAGTCCTGCTTAGTGTGGATAATAACAATGGGGAGATTTATTTTATTTGAGATTGTTGGTCTCTCAAATTTTTCATGTTATTTTAGTAGTAGAATTGCATTCAAAAGATTGTGGTTTTGATTCCGGCTAAATGCTACATGTGTTTCAAAGGTCTTGTTTTCAGATATGCCTACATACGCTTCCTTGAAGGATAACACTGTCCTCAAACCCAACCCGGTGAATACCAGACATATGAAAACTATAACGGTGGTACGTTCATTCCTACATAACATTAGCTTAATACGCTTAGCGAACTGCGGAAATTTGGCTTGGCAAGTGGAAATGGAATATCCACACTATGACAACCGTCAACCCCTAGTGCGGGTAATGGATAAGGCGCTAGGCGATGGCGTGTCACTCGGCAATGTAAATTGTCATCGATAACAACAACATCAATCATAACTACCGACGTGACGTAACCTGGGCAACTAATAGCTAACGGTTGTCCTCATTACGGCGCAGGTAACTTTAAAGGTCGGTCACTTTCTTCCATACTAAAATATGCGCTTTGGTAAAAACTTAAGTAGGTTAGGAATAATGAGGTATTATTAATAGGCAAACAATCATTTTAGAGGTTTGGATTGGACTACAGTCTTGGAATAATAGTACCTACCACCTACACTCCAATTTACAATGGGGAATTTTCTTTGACTAAGTATTTTCTGACAGATTGTCGGGCGGGGAACTGTCATTACTGTCTTACTTTCCAAACAAAGTTTGGCAGTAATGACAGTTCTCCGCCCGAAAATTTGTCAAAAAAGTCAAAGAAAATTCCCTATTCCCCATTCACTGTCTCGTCTGTTTGTCTAGCTCTGTCACTATTGTCAATGTCAATGTGACATTCCAGGTTTTATCAACCATTTTTCAGCAATTTAAAAAAAGGAGGTTACTCAATTCGACAGTATGTATGCTTTACTATGTTTGTTCGCGGATATCTTTCTCTGTCTATCTTTTATGATCCGATTTTGATTATTATTTTTAAAGTGAAGTAAGAAAAAAGTTTAAAGAATTTTATTACATTGTATCAAACTTTTTCGTCTGTGGTCGGCCGCGGAGTAGGGAGTTGAACGTTTACCGTGGTTTCGTAAAACCATACAACTTTTTTGCTAGAAAGAAGATATTTTAAAGGTGGTCCCATGATAGGGAAATCAGGAAAGTTAATTTCAATGTGCACTACAATAAAACATTTAAAACTGTGAAAGTTAGGGACTCTAAAACCAGATTGAAATCGTTCTCGTCACTAAACCGAATTAGTAAGGCATATAATTCTCTCTGTTTTTGCTGTGATTTAGACATTTTCAATGATTCCCTCGCAGCACTGTTTGTAATAATGCATCT
The DNA here is from genome assembly GCA_012932125.1 of Conopomorpha cramerella. Lineage (NCBI taxonomy): Eukaryota > Metazoa > Arthropoda > Insecta > Lepidoptera > Gracillariidae > Conopomorpha > Conopomorpha cramerella. Next base: position 16,494 of record SJJU01002542.1, on the reverse strand, counting down.
CATCTTTGGGATGGATCAGCAAAATACCAGATTGAGGCTCTGGAGGCAATAGAGAGGCGTAGGTGACGACAGGCTGTTTTTTGCTCGGCTACAAAGCCTAGAGCATCGCCGCAAGGTTGCGAGCCTATCTGTCTTCTATCGGGTGCATTTCGGAGAGTGTGCTACGGAGTTGCATAACCTAATACCCCCCTTGTGTACAATGGGACAACCAGGAAAACGGCAAAACGTCATCCATATCAAATGCATTTACCATTTACGCGAACCAAACGGTTTGCGTCTACTTTCATAGTGCAAACCGCCAGGATGTGGAATGACTTGCCGGAGTCTGTGTTTCCTGCGCAGTACAGTCTGAAGGTCTTCAAGTCGCGGGTGAATAGTAATGTACAAGTGTGCTCTATCGTAGACCACATCGCTGCTTAACATGAGGCGGGATGGTGGTCAAACGCTTGTTCATAGTGACAAAAAGCACTTAAGAGAAAATTAAAAATAATATACGACCTATTTATGTGCTTACTGTTCCTAATTATGTGCTTGTATTGGTTATTACAGATATATTTATTGATTTTGTGATTTGCTTGTTAATTGTTCACTGTAAAACGCAGGCACTCACTAGCTTTAACTAATTGTTTTATTTTTAAGTTTTTGTATTTTTATGTACCTTTGTAAGTACGTAAGATAGTGTGACAATTATTGTATGTTGTACCTGATTGTGGGCTCTCAGTGGTAGTATTAAGGCTGCACTTACCTGTTTTTTTCTTGTAATTTTAAACATATTTTTTGTATAAAATCTTGTTTGTTATCCTTAATAAAAAAATAAAGTAATGTTTCAGTTGGTAGTTAAGTGTTACTCATACTGTGAGTAAATTTATTATTCAATAGGCTCACAGCTATGTGCGGCGCCCAACGTGGGATGTCTTCGTTTCGCAGTTCCAGTTTCAGCTACTTGTTACAAAAAGCTTTCAGGACACAGTTAGAAAAATGGAAAAGCCTGCATAGTATTACTAGTCTTTACCTGATTTATATACAACTCGCTAGTAGCTACGGAGGTACACATACTATCAAAGGTGCTTACACTATACCTATAGTGCACCAAGGACAAGGACTGGAACACCTTTGGGGTGGTTCGACAAAGTACAAGCTTGAGGCTCTAGAGGCAATGCAGAATGAGTTTCGTCGCAAGGTTACGTAGGTACGTACGCCTATCTGCTTTTTGTCAGGTGAGTATTAGAGAGTTATGCTGCGGAGTTGCAAAGTCTAATCGCGCTTTCACCATCTGAAAAACAGGTGTACGACGAAGTATCATCCATTAATAAAAATTGTGTGGTTTTACGAAACCACGGTAAAAGTGAAACTCCCTACTTCGCGGCCGACCGTCACGCGACATGCAACACACAGACGAAGAAGTTTGAGACGATGTAATAAAAGTTTAACTTTAAAAGAAACACGTACGACATGCACAGTGCTTTGAATATATATACAAATAAAATTGTTATCCTGGCATTTTGTGATGTCTACTGTATGTTGCATGTCGCGTGACGGTCAGCCACGGAGTAGGGAGTTTCACTTTTACCGTGGTTTCGTAAACCCACACAACTTTTTTTTATTGGTGATACTTCGATACCTACTCTTATGAGTGTACTGCATATTGAAGATATACATGAGCATTGAAAATTTGGCTGTGAAGCTATTTCAGTTTATGCCATTATAGAGCATATGAATTTAAAAAAAAAAATTTTTTGATATAACTGTCAATAGGAAATTGATACTGACTCCACTGTCACACGGGTGTTTTGTTCACTCACTTGCGTCAAAGGCAAATCAAAACATAACCTATAACCACTACATTCTACGAGTTTATTAGTATTTATTTATGTGAAAATAGGTATCCATCCACGGATACAAAATGAGGGACGTATATTTGTCTAACTGTGAGAAAAATTTCATTCAAAAACTAGTATCTGAAGGCCACGTAAGTTTTTATTGAATCAAACGTTGTATACTGAGTAACTGAGGTTTTGGTTTATAACATTGTACTCCTTTTTCTGTTACAGCGTCTCGATGGGAGAGATTATAATGAAAGTAGGAAGTTAGACATTCAGCTGGGCTCCGGTTATGGTAGTTGTATTGTATCTTTGGGGGAAACCAGGTAAATTGTACTTAAAATATTGTTCATGAAAAAAATTCTATAACATAATGCAACAACTACACTACATATTATTTCTCAGGGTGATGTCTCAAGTATCATGTGAGGTGGTACAACCTAAACAGATTCGTCCAAACGAAGGTATCCTGTACATAAATGTGGAAATTGGACCAATGGCCGCACCTCAATTTGAAGCTAACAGACAAACAGATCTCTCTGTATATCTGAACAGATTACTGGAAAAGTGTTATAAAGATTCCAAATGTATTGACTTGGAATCATTGTGCATTGTTGTTGAAGAAAAGGTAAATATTAATTATGATGGTAATCTTCAACCCTTTTAATTGTTTGTTATATTTGACAAAGAAACAGTACTTTTTTTATTTAAAGCAAAAAGAACAGTACTTTTTTTATATTAAGTTTCTGGGGACACAGGTCACTCATCAAATTTTCTCTTTAGTTGGGGTTATCTAAGAAGCAAATTCTGATAGGTTTTCCATATTCATATGTAGCCCAAACTGACAGTGTTGTACAATATTGGAAAGATTTGATTTAAATAGCCCATATTTTAATAAACCAATATTTTAAAATTACATTTCTTTTGTTTCTCTGAGTAGTTTGTATAGGTAGCTTGCTGGAATACTAAAAAAAATTGGCTTTTCATGTTTAAAAATATTGAATAATACAGAAATGTTTTGTTCTTTTGGTCCTTGACTGTACCCATGTACCTATGTTGACCAATTGAATTTACTTGAAAAAGATATTTCTGATGGCTAAAATAGTTAATGTAGGTAGAGTACTAACATATTTCCAATATGTGATGAAAATGTATTAAAAGAGAAATATCATGTGTTCCAGGTTTGGTCACTTCGAGTAGACTTGAAAATACTGAATCATGCTGGCAATCTTATTGAGTGTGCAAGTATAGCAGCCCTGACTTCATTAGCACACTTCAAAAGGCCAGACGTCACAAGAAGTGGTGATACAGTAATAATACACACAGTAGTGGAAAAAGACCCCATTCCTACAGTCCTGTATCATTACCCACTGTGTTTTGCATTTGCTATTTTTGGAAATGAGTATGTAACTCTGTCATGTATTTCCTTGTTTCTCTTTTTATTTGTGGGAAATCCTCACAGATACTTATGTACATGTGTATAAAAAGATGTAGTATTGATGGCTTCCAGCTAAAAGGGCCTAAGAGACTTTTTTTGTCGAAAATGAGTTGAGTATGTAGTTTGAATTGCCTTTTTTCTGTATATATTTTGATGTCGCTTATGCAGTAGAGATTTTGTGTATTTCTCCCAAAATATTGTATTTTAAAATAAACCATTGTAAAATTAGTTAAATGTTGCTTACGACAAGATATCTGATAACCATCAATATCAATCATCATTTATACCTTAATGAAAGTAAAATATCACCGTATGCCCCCTAGTAGTAAAATGTAGAAATATCCTACCTTCCTCTCGAATAGAGATATGTAGGACTAGGGTTAATAAAGAACCATGCTTTGGATCACACACTCCGGTTACAGTCTCAACAGTAGTGGTTCAACACAGTTGAAAAATGTCTCGTCAGGGCATGAAACACTTAAAGACTATTGTTGGATGGTATTCCACAATTTGGCGAGGCCTATGTACAGCAGTGGATCACAGTCGGCTGGCATGATGATTGCACCATTCATTATTTTAAAATGTTATTTCATTCAAATTTAAATATGAACTGTGTCTTACACTTAATAATTTACACTCTAATCCTAACATTGGTGGTGACTCATGTATAAGGGATACTTTGTAATGAAACCATAAAGCTTATCCTTCAAATAAAATTGTACCTATTATACCATAGTTAGTAAGAACATATGTAATGGCTTGTAAACAATGATTATTATAAATACAGTGGGTTCCCTGTGTGTACTAAGCTTGTCCTGAATCACATCTTGATTTTTTTATAGTGTATTAACCAATTTTCCACCTATTTCAGCATTCTCATATCAGACCCGAGTTACATGGAGGAATCAGTATGCATGAGCAGCACCGAAGAGGGTATAAAAACTGGCGGTGGTCTACTTGTCGTTGGTATGAACCAATACAAGGAACTGTGCTTACTAGACCTCACTGGTGCAGCTCTGAATGACCCAAACCTTGTACACAGAGCAACTATCAGTGCAGCAGCCAGATGCAAGGACTTAGTTGACATTATAAAAAAGACTATCATTAATGATGACAATTTAAGGTAATTTTCTAACACATACTCAAACACAACTCGAATTGACGCGTACCACCTTCAGTTGTCTCTTTCCCACCAAAATTAGATGTGCTTCTGAATCCAGTCACTTTTACTACCAATTTGACATGTTGGATACAGAAATACACAATATTTCTGCACACCCTACACTACAATGACTTGTAATCTACTCAAAATGCACGGCTGAACAACTGGTATGAGAAGTTCAATATTATTTATTGTCTCTGGTTATTGACACCCTTGACAGGGATATGGTTAGTGTATCAAACAGTAGCCTTCGGTTTCCTACGGCACTTACTTCCGTATTAACTTGTATAGGAGCTGCTGCTCTTCAAATATATCGGGGTCTTCTAATACTTACAGGCACGTTATATGCTTAATAAAAGTAGGCCATCTTTATGCTGTCAAAGACATTAAGCTAATGGAATAAAACATTTTTGATTTTGACAGATTTTTTAAATAAGTGCATCTGAATTATTAATTTACCTACCAACATATTTGTGTGCTCATGGACCAAGAGGTATAACAATGAGGAGAGTCACACCCACTAAGTAAAACTCCTCAGATACTTAGCTGTTGTCGAAGAGGATATAAATTCATCCCCAGACCAACAAACAACCAGCCCATGTCGACTTCTCCTCAGGAGTTCTCTCAGTGATGTTTCCATAATCAACAATATTTCTAACATTTCAGACAAAAGAGAGTTAAAATCAACTTTGCCGATATGATAACTGATCAACACATTTTATCACTAAGTAAACGAGATCTTAGTATATGCCTCAAACATTACAATGCGAGTCACCATCGTGCTGATGCTGACAGTGATTGTGAAGATGAAAACACTGAAGACGTTATGATTACTGAAGACGAAGATAAAGAACCTAGCAAATATGATGGTAAGTTTACACTTCTCTGGCGTTTAAAGTCTGAGCGAGTCTGTTGCGCTTAGAATTGTCTCTTGCGTGTGTAAGATTAGCAATGCCTATACAGTTGTTTGGTGATGACGAATAGAATACATCTGTCACCACCCCAGCCTAACTTTTGCCGACGTGGGAGTCACGCAGGAAACTCCAGAGAATGGGCAGCAGCGCTCTCTGTGAGTTAAAACACAACAACTGCGATCGCGAACCAGCCTGCCCCGATTATTATTGGCATTCAACTTAACTTTTTCATGTAAATAATGAGCAAATTTTTATGAAACTTTTCAATCATGTCAAGTGTACATCGGTATAACGTTTAGTCTACACTTTTCCCAAAATTCCTACAGAAATGGCATAACACGCGTGTAAGAACCCCTAGGTACCTATAACTAGTAGGTATTATAGATAACAGAAAAGTTTGTGCCCAATTACAAAAAAAACCTGTTTTGTTATTTTTTTTAAACTTCACCAACTTGATATTTAAATTCCCTGTAATATTGTTTCAGTTGTCTCGTCAATGAAGAAATCTGCTGAAACCGTCAAAAAAGGATCATCCACGTGGATAGAGGTGTCTTCGGAGTCAGATGATGATGATGTAATAATAACATAGTTATTGCTTAGGTTAATAAAATGTAATAAATTTCATTTTACAATTTCTCGTTATCATTATATATTACTAAATCTTATTAACTAATACAGCATTGCATTGCCCTAACAATTATAATCACAATATTTGACACATGAATAGACAAAGATATCTCCACAATGATAATAACTTACATAATATGTAGATAAGCACAACTGATTGAGATCTAAATAAAACCTTGGGAAAAACAGCTGATTAGGCACATGATTTAAGAATTAGTGTTTGTTACTAGAAAAAACAGAAGGCGAAATGCTGGGCACGTCATTTAAGATTTTCATCGCCAGGTCGTTTTCATAATTAAGGATTTTCTGTTGCAAATAACATACACATTTATAGACTCATGTCCGTAATCCTTAAAATGGGGGTAGACAGAACCTTAGGATCACAAGGACCCTTCGGCCCACATAATGAGATAAGAATACCAATAAGGGCCTTCAAATAGCCTAAATAAACCTGATCCCATAGTCGGCTCCTACAACTTGCCAGGAAGAAAGGCAACTGATGCAATTATATTTACGGCTCAGATCAGAATGGGATTGGCAAATAATATAAAACATTAAAAAGTGGTCAGATATAGGTCTAGTGAGACATTAGTTGTTAAAAGTACCCAAAAAGACTGTCAAACATGATACGATTAAGGTAGAGAGCTATGTTAATTTCCCATTTTCTATGGCCCATATAAAAAAAACATTACTACAGTGTAGTGCTTAAGCGGCATTTGTTTCGTTTAGACAAATATGATAAGAGCGAGACAAAAATTACTTGAGCAGAGAGAGGTCTGTGCTTGAGGGGAAAATTGATTTATTTAAAAAAAAATTCCTGCTAATGAAATCACAATTAGGTATCTACAACATAAAAATTACAGCATAAATAGGTAGGTTATAGGGTATAATTTAGGAACACTTCAATCAAAATAGTATTTTATTTTAAGTACACAAATGGTGACAATCACGGTTTAGCTTTTGTAGCATAAAGTTATACATATACATAAGATTTAAGTGTTCCTAGTATAGCTAGATTATATCAGTCTAAGATTGTCAGATTTCTGTCTATTCTATTTTTAGTACACAATATAAAAATTTCTTTCATACTTTCTGAAGAAATAACCTTAAGTATTAATTGTGTTACATAAAACACTTTGTCCAATAGTTATGATTACAATTGGTGAAGGTGGAATTAGAATCTTAGAATATGGCGACAAAAATAATTGTTTAAGAAATGTCTTAGGTACTTACAGATAGGTATACCTACCAAGTAAATTATCTGTAGGTAGGTTAATCGCTTCATTAATTATACTCAAAATTACCTACTTTTAGATTGCATTACTTTTAGTTTAGCACTTCCACACTATCACATCTACAAGTGATATGTGTCCCTAAAACATGAAGACTGTCTCTTGTCTCTGAAAAGGTGAGACTGTAAATCAAAGGATGCAAAAAGCTGAAGCTGAAAGTATGTTAGAGTCAGATCCACAATCATGCTTCAGAATGACGTCTTACAAACGGCTCCTCGGTTCTTTTAACTCTGAAGAAGTGCGACATTACGCAAGTATAAACATCGCGAAAGCCGTTTCCGCCTCAGTTGAGACTGGTGTGGGGTTATCAAGATTTCCATCGTGAAATCGGTTCTACTCTTCGGCTATGAGAAGAAAAGAGGGACAAAGGGTCGAACGAAGTACCAACCAGCTACTAACAAGTGTTCGTGAACAAGTCCCTAACCAAATACCGATCCTCCGTGTGTTCTGTGCAAACACGATGCCGACACGATGACAGGAGCTGTTCACACATGGCGATGCACATACATTATAATTGAAGCCATATCATAAACAGTTCATTATTTAAATTGTTCTCATCAATTTTGAGAAAACTCCCTCCAAATAACTTATTAAACAATGCAACATTGTAATCCCAACTTTACACACATACAAGTCAAGTAATATACTCGAAAATATGAAAATATATTAAATTCCCTTTGTCTAGTACAGTCAAGAGAACTATATATATATTAATAATTTAGTACAAAAGAGAAATTACTAAGATAGAAAGTTCATAGGTATCTATTAATAATAATTCTAATGCATATGAGCTCATAATGGTGGAATTCATTAAATTTACACAGAATCTGAGTTAATACCATTCTTTTGATCTAGCTTGTTGCCATTGGTCTTTACCATGTAAATAAAATATGTAATAATCTCTTTCTCATTCACCGGCAATGTCTTGAAGTGCTTCTGGATGGTCTGTAAAAGAAAAGGTTTCTATTAAAATACAAATTGTATTAAACATCACCTCCCACTGTCAGATCTTTAAAACTAAGGAACGGATTTTGATGCGGTTTTCTTTAGAAGATGGAAGCTTTATAAATGTATAATTACATGCTTATAAATAACAGATAAACACTGTATATTTTCAAAACGATTGGCTATGTTTCGCAATGTTGGCAAGTTAAAAATAAAAAACATGTTACATGGTCACAACACACAAGAATCCACAAAAATAGATATGATAGTTGCCAGGTTGCAGAAACTGCCCAGAAAAACTATTTAAACAGATTCAAAACAACCTGAAGACTGTTTTTGTTGAAACTGAGCTTTAAAAATTTATTCTGATTTTTAATCATATTAGAGAATTGTAATATACGGCATTTTCGATCATAAGGTTTAGGAAGCAAAATGGACTTTTCAATAGTTAGTCCTCTTGTTTTGATGTCTTTCAATTAATTTGAGCACCATGGCAAAATACCCATGGAGCATATCATTGTCATTTCAGACAGTGTTTAATTTAAGTATTCTTCAAATAAAAGTGACATTAAATCAAAACATATCCCAAAAACATTCTGTAAAAAACTAGCCAAGTCTTGATGGAGCTGCTTGCTCATCTCTAAAAAGTAATGAAATCTAGACAAAATTGTGTCAAGTGTAAGGTTCCTTACTGCGATTTCTTCATTATTATAGTTAGTGTTGTGTGACTTGGCTGTTGAAGGGTACACTACACCTTACTAATTCTTGAAACGAGTCTCTAATATTAAAAGAATCTTCAATATGTAAGATTTCTGGTTCTTTTCGTTCAATGTTTGTTGTGTTGTTACATTAAGTGTTGTTAAGTGAAGTGTTATTTTACGTTATTATAAGTTGAATAAACAGGTTACAAACAGTATTTTTTCTTTTTCCATAGCTACCCACACTTTGATTGAACACCCTGGTCTTACGTAAAGAATTGCAGTATAGATGAATCTGAGCATTATATTTTGCTGGGCCGGCCGAATTGGCCCCAGTGTCCAAAGTAAAATTCTTTGTATCATCATCATCAACCCATACTTGTCCACTGCTGGACATAGGCCTCTCTATTGCACGCCATATTCCAATTCTTTGTATATTCCTTTTTATTTCTAGTACATTTTCTCATATGTTTGTATATTTGGGATCTCTATTTACAAGTGATGGAAAGTTTGACAAAGATATTGAAAGAAGAGTGAGTGCGGGTAATAAGGTTAATGGTGCCCTTCGCAGTGTTATGGAGAGCCAATTCATGTTGAAAAAGGCAAGATTGGCTGTCCATGACGCTGTACTGGCACCTACCTTAATGTACGGGAGTGAAAGTTGGGTATGGCAGAAGAAGCATGAAAGGCGTGACATTGAATGACAGCATAAGGAATAGTGTGATAAGAGAAAGTTGCGGTTTGAAGGAAGACGTAGTGACCAAGATTGAAAAGGGCATGCTTCGGTGGTTTGGGCATATGGAGAGAATGGATGAAAGTCGATTGACGAAAGAGATTTATATGGGTGATGTAATGGGCCGGGTGAGTAGAGGTCGCCCCAGAAGGACATATAAAGACCAGATTGGTGATGTCCTGACCGAAGGTGGCGTGAAAAGTACTCGAAACCGGAGGTTGTGTATGAAAAGATGTATGAATGTAGATGAAGCGAAAGGGGTATGTCAGGATCATGACAAATGGAGATCTGTAGTCTCTGCCTACCCCTCTGGGAGACAGGCGTGAAGTGTATGTATGTATGTATGTACATTTTCTCAGTACCATCAAAGCATAACTTTGGTCCGGAATCGGGACTAATGCTAGTCCACGTTATTTAATAAGTTTTATAGGTATGTCTTTAAAAGGATGTTGACGTTTTTCACTCAGGGCCTTTAAAATTGCAAGTATTTACATTGGAGACGTTCTGCTCTCGGTACAAATACAGTCTTTTTAAATTAGAGATGTTTTGCTCCCAGAGTGTTTTAAATTGAAGTTGATCAGGAACCAAGTACTTTTTGCTTCCTAAACCTTATGATCCGAAATGATATATGGGGTAATACAAAAATACTATTTTAAGATGTAACCTACTCCTATCTATGTAAACCCTAACAACTCCATTTTGGCAAGAGTTGACTTCCCATACAGATCCAATAGACATTGCCTTATTTCAGACTCACCCTGTATAAACTTTCTACATCTATGCTACCAATATACTACTTCTTAATTTGTTTCAAACATAAAACAATGTACTTCCTCAATTTTTTTGTGTTTACAACAACCCTGTTATTTTGTACTTCTACCTGTCTCTAGAGACATAAATAAATGAGTGAGATACAACTATAAAATCAAAGTTTGTCAAAGAGTTAATACACAGACACATTTTACAGTAAATTTAAATAATGTTGGTCCTTACTGCAGCCAGCTGAGCTTTATTCAAACCAGGCCTAGTGGGTACTTTGTAGTGCTTCTTGTAACGTCTCAAAGTGTTCACTTGGAGCTGCACCCAATCAACTTCAGGAGACTCCATGTCTGCTTCGTTACTGTCTTCCTCAGAGTCCTTGGACCTTCTCTGCTTAGTCCTCGCGCACTGTATCATTGCTTTGTGGTGGTCACAGATGTATGTATGTCTTGCCTATAACAAAATGTATTATCAATACTGAATCAAATTTCCACTGGTAATATCTTTTGGAACCATAAAAGATAATAATAAATTAACACTAAATTGACTGTGCCAAGTGAAAGTGTAACTTTCTAACAATTAATTCACATACTGTTGTTCATTACTTCATTTTAAGTAGACAATTACTAATTTATGAATGAAAGACAATCATTGTGACTTCATACCTGCTAGATATGTACCTACACATACATTGCACTGGTAAAATATTATTCTGCATATTAATTACATAACTGGGACCAGAATACAGTTACAATTGACTACTGTGAATATGAGTGATGTATTACTATGACCAAGAAAATGGACACACCTGCAGTTCTATGTTAAGTTTGAGTCTCCGATGGGCAACTATCTTCTGAATGCGCTTGCTGTATGAAGCATTACCAGCAGACCGCCGACATCGCTCGCCGTCATCCACCAGGCAGCATATTTGATCCGAATTACCTCTGGAATCTTCTTCCCCTGTACTGAACCCGTTGTTCATTTGATACTCGCGTTGAATCATATATGAGAAATCAGGGAAACACCACTTATGTACCGCTTTTCACCAATAATAGACTACGTAAGATTATAGGTACTAAAGATTGAGGTTATGTTTCGTATCAACAACCATTTTGTGAGAAAATATAACACAACGAAACGCCATAAACTTTAAAGTTTCTCTAATCCATCCAGTACGCAATAATTCGATCATTGACTGCTTGGCACAGGAACTGAGAGTCAAGTCTATTAGTGAACTGTTCAGTTTAGTCACAACAAACACTGTTATTTTGTATTATGGAACAAAGTACGGTTAAATCCCTCAATAGTCTACGCGCCTCCTAATCACATACTTGGGCCTCAGCCATGAACTAAAAACACAGGACACAAAGAATAAAAGATTCACAGGGGCACTGACAACCAGCCGTGAAGAATCGCCATCTCCAAATAATGCTCGGTGGCGATTATTATTTGCCCGCCCGCCACCGCTGCTACTGCCCCGCATTCGCCCATCTATTGGCTTGTTTGTCGGTCGGGCTTTTTTCATTCGTTCGTTTTCGTTGCGTATTCGCTCACTCTTTCCTTGCTCTTGTGTTGTTGTCTCCGAAAAACCGATTGTTCGTGTATCGATTAACGAATAAAGTCGTATGTCAATGCACAAAATTTAAGTATAAAGTGTTTTAGCGACATATATTACGGTTCATAATTAAAGAACTGCGATCTACCAGAAAGTACTATGTGTGTCACATTTCTAGTACAATAACAAAAAATAAAGCTAGCATCGACTTTTCTATTGGTTACCAAATGGCGCGGCATTTGATTTTCACCAATAGAAAACCTAGATTTTTATGGATAAACTGCTCCGTTCGCATTTACCTATCACGATTGCGAAGTTACCTACGAAATAAGCGCTGAAATCGTGTGCAATGTTTGCTGTTTGTGTGTGATAGAAATTTTGGTAAGCTATTTACCTGCGTACATTACTTATTTTGTTTAGATACATGTCGTTTAATTTATTTGTGATTAATCAGGTAACTATTTCACATTTAATGTAAAAATATTTCAAGCACAGAATAGTTTATATTTAGGATAATGTTCTAATTTTAGCAAATGGCTGACGAAGTGACACTTCGGTTATTGCTGCAATTGCCTAGGTATTTCTATTAATTGTATTTTTATATACAGTTTCCATTAGTTAACATGTCATGAATAATGAACCTCTGTCGGTTGTTCCTACATAATATTATAACATAATTTACAAAATTGCAATAGGTGAAAATAAAGTTTGCGGTTTCGATTCCAATAGGTAAGTCGGTTTTTATTTATGTAGGTATGGTAATCAAAACAAACATTTGCTGCCGCATGCCGCTAATGATTTAGTTTTACATTATTAGCTAATGCCTACTTAACGTTAAAATATATTTATTTAAACTTAAAAAATGTCTGTAGGTACTTGGATGAATCTTGTTAAAAAAATAAACATAGGTATAAAGTGAATTACATACATGTAGTAGGAATTAAGTAGGTAAAAATACCTTTAGTTATTATTTATAGTAGTTAAGTGCTAAGTATGTCCCGGTATAAACGTTGTTATTGTCTCTCTTAAAATTTTTACTTACAAACATTTTTTGCAATCATAAAATTTTCTTTCGTAACCTACCTACATAGCCCAAGACATTATATACGTAACTATCTACAAATAGGTAGCTAGGGAGGTAATATTAGGTATATGTAGGTCAAACTAGTAAGTTTTACTTGTAAATAGAAGCCGCGCAAATAAAATACGCCAAATAAAATGTTATAGATATTTTATGAAAATATCTAATTGCTTGCTCAATTTTTTACGTAAGTATAGGTACTTACGTAAAAAATTATGTACCAAGTATATAAAATTATTATTTCAAACAATTCAAGTGAAAATATCAATTTAATTTTTTTCTGTAAACAAATATGCTAAAAAAACTACCCAGTTAGCCTAAATCTATCAAAATTAAACCAAAACGATATCTCCTGGTTCTAAAGGAGCTGGTAGGTAAATATAATGAAAATTATGTTAGTAACAAAATCTCATGGCTGTTTTTATTGACCGGTTGCCGGACGTGCGCCGTCTCGGCTGTTGCCACTTCGATCTCTCGACAGTTCGGCACTTGTTCGTGAAACTTCGGCGGCATTCGCAGCTGGCCCTGCGCGTTGGGTTGGGGGCGCTAAGGTGCAGTTGTTTAGCGTCTCATTGTGCGACGTTGCCAGTTATATTGACTTAGTGCGAATCAAGACAAAACGTACGCGCGTGGTTATAAAATAAATGCCGGCAATATTTTTAATATAACCGAGTTAATTGTAATCGAATTGGTGGTATAATTTATTGTATACATGTTCCTATTGTTATTATAATTTTTTCCAGTCATACGTTTCTGTTACAAAAAGCATAGCTAGGCTCGTACAAGTTCAGTGATTTTTGGTGAATATTCTTAGGGATCTATCTTCATCGTCTCATAAACAATACTACAATATAATGTTTAGCATATTTTTGAGAACAAAAGCTGTTCAATAAAAGAGGCGGACCTTAGTGAAACTGGTTGTAGAAGAGAAGTGAGACGGTAATATGGGGGATCAGGGCGCGACGGGGGGCGCGTGGGGTGCGCGCGACGAAGCCTCATGGTGGCCCGGAGGCGCAGGTGATATTCAGCAGCACCAACAACAAATAAATGAAGAAATTGCAAGAAGCACTGCTGCCGCAACACAACAGCTGTACACATATAAGATGACCGGTGCTTTCACCAATAACTCTAGTGATAATTCAGGAAATAATTATGATTTCCGTCTTATTACGGGTTCCAGCACTACTGAAAATTCAGCGCAATCCCAACAACCGTGGTGGTATGCGTCCAGTGCCATAAACGCGCAGCAGCAATCCCCATCACCAACGACGGTAATAAAATTTTATGCAGTTATGATTTAGATATTTTAATAAAAATAATGGAAATTGTCTATTTTGTCATATAGTACTAGCCTAGAGTTTAGACTGCGTACCAACATACCTATTGAACATAAAAACGAGTTAGGTACGCTAATAAAATATAATTTAAGTAAAATTCAGTATTTATAAGAAGTAGAAAAACTGTCTAGTGGATTAAAATTAGGAACGGATATACTTATTTAAGTACAAACACATTTTCTGACTATAATAATATTGATTGATATATTCGTTTTGCGCATACTTTCATGTGGTTTTATTCGCCTTTTTGATTGCATACCTAAACAGGCATGGCATGGCCAAAAACATAACTAATTTGGAAACCGCTGCAGAAATAATGATTTTACTAACTGTGGATGATGATAACGGTAAATAATTTTTTACTTTACTATCCAGTCCTTGAAAAACCAGAAAGAAGTGATAGCAGCGACCATTGTCAATTTGCGTACACCTGCTACAACAGCGTAGTATTATTATTGTTACTGAACTTGAAGGTTACCTACAGTGAAATCGAATCAATTAGAAAAATATCAATAGATGTCACATCACTACCTAAAATAACGAATGAAACTATTAAGAGTGAACGAAAAGCATAAACTGACGGCTGACTGACATGACAATTGACAATTAGTGTTATAAGAAAAACAAAACAAACTAAAACCATTCAAGCCGAGCCTTAATTATTTGAATTGAAAAACAATTTTGCTTTTGTGTGGTTTGTGGCAGAATTGTCGGTTCTAAAACTGAACATAAGAGCCAATTTAAAAAAATATTGAATTGAATAAATGTTTCTTTTAATTTTTTTTTCTTTTACCGACTTACCGAGTGTTTGATCGTTTGTCTGTTTACGAAAAAGAAAACTGTACCTTCTTAGCCATTAAGCAATACTTAAATAGTTAAGAGGTATTTTAGGTACATGTCTTGGTGCTTACCTTTCCTCTCGATACTTTCGCTTATTTATATTTCTCCTACACTTTAGCCGTTATTTTTTCTGATATTACTTTTGGTACAGTCCAGGATTGCTGGAGTGAAGC
The DNA here is from genome assembly GCA_012932125.1 of Conopomorpha cramerella. Taxonomy (NCBI): domain Eukaryota; kingdom Metazoa; phylum Arthropoda; class Insecta; order Lepidoptera; family Gracillariidae; genus Conopomorpha; species Conopomorpha cramerella. The sequence goes on along the minus strand of SJJU01002542.1, from coordinate 1,120 downwards.
ACTTTAAAAACTGTTGTCATCCTTATTCAAACAAAGTGCTAATATGTACCTATATGTTTGATTGCAGCCACAAAACCAGTCCAGCCCTGACCCTGAGGCCAGCACCCAACAGCAAAACGGCCTGCAAAATCACCAGGTGCTACAACAGGATCAACTACAGCAACAGCAAAATCAGTTGCAGTTGCAACAGCAAATCAACCTCCAGCAGGCCATACAGCAGAATCAGCAGCAACTTCAGCAAAGAATACAACAGCAGCATCAGCAACAACAGCAAGTGTTGCAACAACATCAGGTATTGCAACAGCAACAACAAAATTTGCAACAACAGCAGTCTATACAACAGAATTTAACACTGAACCAGGCGCAGGCACAGGCCCTGCAGCAAGCTTTGCAACAACAAGTGAATCAGACATTGCAGCATCAACAACAGCAACAGCAACAGCAGCAGCAACAGCAACAGCAGCAACAGAGGCAGCAGCAAACATTGCAGAATCATATCCAAGCAGTACAGCAACAGCAAATACAAGCTGCTTTACAGCGTCAGTCTGCAACATTGCAGGTAACATTGCTTATCTTTGATTCATTTCATGCTGTAATATTCAATAAACACGTTTAGGTTATGTCAGCACACTGGAGAGATATTGCTGACTAGTGATTAGTAACATTTATCTTTACCAGAGCCTAATTAATTTGCCTCTGGATCATCTATAAAAATGTGTTTTTACAATATTAGATGTACCTAGTGAAAGTGTTAACAAAGAATAATAATACAAAATCGCAAAAACACATACAGTCAGTTTATTAAAATATGTCATTTATGGGTACGGAACTAGGCTTGATTTTGATGTATAGACCTTATGGAGTCAGGTCTTGAATGGACTAGGCTGGGTCACTTCTAGTGTAGGAATTGGCGATTAGATGGACAAATTGATAGAGTCTTGTATGAAATACTTGTCAAATATATGCAAAATATGGATAATGAACAAGGCTACATTTTTTTATTATTCTGCCATTAAAACATCACTAAGCACCATGAGCTCGATTTTCACTTTTTAATGCCATTGTAATCAGAAAAAAAGCTCTATCTGGTGTGCCCCCACCAAGTCGAGCAAAAACAAAA
>SJJU01002537.1:0-27659 GCA_012932125.1 Conopomorpha cramerella | reverse complement strand
CAGGAAAAGTCGTGCTAGATCCGTTAAGGGCGTAGAATACCCATCATTTCTGACTTATTTCACTATGAAACACCCTACCCTAAACTCAACCCTTTTCAAGATATTCGACTTTTAATATTTTTATTGAAATTGCCGATTTTTAGGCTACTAAATTGAATTTTGTTGATTTTGTGTGTCTTATTATTATTATTATTGCATTTTAACATTTGTAATAAGATGCTTTAGCAAGTCGATCATTAAAATAGTGCAAAAGTTAATTGAATAGACCGTAGTAGACAAGTGAAAGTTAAGAAATTAAAAATAATATTAGAAAGTTTATTTTTCTCCATGGGATATCTAAAAAAAAATATTATGACAGTTGCTCGGCAGATGTGTTTTAAATTATCTACGTTTTATCAGCTTTCTGACGAGGTATAACAATCTAGGATTTGTATTACAATTCGTGGAAAAAAGTAGTTGGTAGCAGTTCGAACGGTACCGTGCCTATTGTCTTTCAAGTTAAGACCCACCGTGCAAGCGAGACAAGTGACGATTTATGTAGGTGTAAATGAAAGAAAAAATGTGTAGAGGCCGGCTAGGGCGGGGAATACAACACAGGATATTGTTTTGGTTGCCACTGTTGCCAGTCTGTTTTTGTGCTTCGTACTTAGTAGATGTGATATCGTTTTGCTCTTTTTCTCGACTTGGCTATGATTCTGGACTATTTCTTCTGATTTTTTACTACTGTGCTAGTTAACCGGACTCTGATTTGTACTTGTGATACGGAAGAGTTGAAGATGGCGTCCTATACACCTGAGGACATAACCCCCATGGATTTTCATGTGTGCGGGCGCATGAAAACTCTTGTATACAGCGAGCCTAATCCAATTACGTCTGTAGAAGTATTAAGAGAAAGGATTGTGGCTGCAGGAAATGAAATGAGATTAACTTTGACTACTGGAGTAGTGAAGACTGGTCTCCGTAGAAGGATGCGACAATGTATTAGAAATAGAGGCGGCCACGTTGAACATGAACTGTAGAATAAGAAAAAGTTGTGTGAAAACATAATAAACGATAATTTCATGCTTACCTATTGTTTTATTTTACTTTTTAGGGCTAAGTATTAATTTTCTTCTCCTCTGTCGCCTATGAAACTAAGTTTTTTTTCAAGGAATTAAAACTTAGTTTAATATAACCCTAGATTGTTATACCTCGTTAGATAGCTGATAAAACATAGATATTTTAAAACACATCTGCCGAGCAACTGCCATAGTACATTTTTTAGATATCCCATAGAGAAAAATATTTTTTCTAATATCTTTTTAAATTTCTTAACTTTCACTTGTCTACTACGGTCTATTCAATTAACTTATGCACTATTTTAATGACTGTCGTCCTAAAGCATCTTATTACAAATGTTAAAATGCAATAATAATAATAATAAGGCACACAAAATCAACAAAATTCAATTTAGTAGCCTAAAAATCAGCAATTTTCAATACAAATATTAAAAGTCGAATATCTTGAAAAGGGTTGAGTTTAGGGTAGGGTGTTTCATAGTGGAATAAGTCAGAAATGATGGGTACTCTACGCCCTTAACGGATCTAGCACGACTTTTCCTGTAACCCTGTATATATAAATATGAATTGATGTTCGTTAATCTGGCTAAAACTCGCCAACGGGTGTCACGATTTGGCTAATTTTGGTCTTGAATTATTCGCGGAAGTACAGGGAAGGTTTAAAAGGTGTATTTCATCCAATACACGGGGTACAAAGGCGACTTCCTATGGCAAAACAAATGTTTGCCGAGACAGCTAGTCTATTATATAAATATGAATTGATGTTCGTTAGTCTCGCTAGAACTCGGCAACGGGTGGACCGATTTGGCTAATTTTGGTCTTGAATTATTCGTGGAAGTACAGGGAAGGTTTAAAATGTATGTATTTCATCCATTACTACGACAAAACGAATGTTTGTAGGGACAAGAGTAGAGGACGCCCCAGAAGGACATATACAGACCAGATTGGTGATGTCCTGACCGAAGGTGGCGTGAAAAGTACTCGAAACCGGAGGTCGTGTATGAAAAGATGTATGAATGTAGATGAAGCGAAAGGGGTATTTCAGGATCGTGACAAATGGAGATCTGTAGTCTCTGCCTACCCCTCTGGGAGACAGGCGTGAAGTGTATGTTTGTATGTAGGGACAGGTAGTAAAGAAATAAAACTGCCCCAAATAAAAAACCCCAAAAAATACGGATAGTCGTAACGTTTTGTTCTCTATTCCCAGCCGCCACCGGCGACGGTCTCCCGTCACTTCAACGAGACGAGAGAGAGGCTTCGTTTGATATTAAACAAGAAGAAACAACGAGGCGGGGCCGCGGCCACTAACGTATGTATACTTTCAGTTTACTATATAAGAGCGTCTGTGGTCCAGTTGGTCGAATACTTGACTTGTAACCGGGAGGTCGCGGGATCGAGTTCGGCTACTGGACGTGTACCAATGGGACTCTTTTTCAGAGGCTATGTACGCAACGCAACGCTCGTACGGTGAAGGATAACATCGTATGAAACCGCACAACCACAAGGGTGTTGAACCCTTATAACGGCTGATAGCTACCCTGTCACGTTGGGTTAAATACGCTTGGTGAACCGTGGGCATTTGCTTTAGCAAGTGCCTCAGCCTACCCCTCTTTGGGATTAAAGGCGTGAAGTGTATGTATTTTTTTTTTTCCTATATGAGGAGGTTAGGATCAAAACGTGTTAATTTACTTTATTTTCCCCAAAGGTTTTTCTTTATTTTAAAATATATAACTGCTTTACCAAGTACTATTTTTCATATTTTTCTTTGGGAAATGATAGATTTCATGTATGTTTACAGGAATGGATCCTTTATGTTTTTCTTCTGATAGGGGCCTAAGAGTAGTACCAGTTTTCCTGATTTTTCTTCAAAATCTATATTAATACGTTTTGATCCTAACCTCCTCATATAGAAAGTAAGAAAAAATATTTATTCACGCTCCACATACACACATCAAAAGTGTCTAGGGATCAAGAAAATTTTTAGCTCTAAAAAGAAATCTAATTTATTTAAATCAAATCTAATCTTCTGGAATGGTCTCCTAACTAGTGACTTATCACCACATTTTGAATAAATTATGAATGAATTCAGTTTTTGTAAAATATATTCTTGAATGAATGAATATACTCTTTATTGCACACTGTACATTACGAATGTAAAAAAATACAATGGAAAAATTGCAAAAGGCGACCTTATCGCTCATAGCTATTTATTCCAGGTAACTTAATTTAAAGATTACAGGAGCTTAACAGATAGAGTAATGGGGCTGGCAAGTGTTGCTATCTGATCGATAACGTCAATAATATTGTAAAATAATAAAAATACATAGTATATATACGTATAGTTATACATATATACACAGTTTGCAATTAACAGATTGCAATCAAGAATATATTTTACATAAAACTGAATTCATTCATAATTTATTCAAAATGTGGTGATAAGTCATTGATACAGACATGGAGAATTGACAACTTTGCATAACTAATAAGCAGTATAAATAAAAAAACCGTTTCTGTATTTTCGTTTCAGGATGCTATACAAAAAATATTATATTTTTTAGATGCGTAAATTCGGAGATAATACGTAAAATGTGAAATATCTGTGATGACGTCATTACTTTGTGCGAAATAGGTGGGATTCAAGCCTATCCTTATTTTTTTACAAATCAATATAATTGACAATATTAGTGACAGCAGAATCGTCAGTTTCAAAACAAACAATAATAGCAATTATTTCGGTAGTTTTATTTTCTTCTTGGAATAAACCTAAAACCCCGCTATTTCGCTACTATCGATAAAAATGCATCAACCTGAACGAGAGAAAAAGAAATATTAGGAGTAATATTACTCTGACTCGACGTGGTTAGCAAATAAATAAACACACCTTTCTAACAGCAAAGTAAACAAAACAACGATCTGCACAGACTACAACTTAAAAATTGACATTGACAGCTATAGTTTTCTTTTCTATCTATGTTTGATCTGTGTAACCATAATAGTGACGTCATATGGCGCTTACGCTCTTTCGAAAAAAATCAATATTAAAAGTGAAAATCATAAATGAAAACATTATTTTTACGTTGAATAAAAAAATACGGGTCAAATAATTTTATATTTTCTTCAATTTTCAATAAAAATATCATTTACCATTCGAAATGCAAAGTTGTCAATTGTAAGCAGAGTTCATGGACCTTGTCAGAATCTTGTCAAATGAGGTTAGGATCAAAACGTATTAATAAAGGTGTAACCAAATTTGATAAAAAAGAGGAAAACTTATACTACTTTTAGGCCCTTTCTGAAGAAAAACATAAATAATCCATTCCCTTGTACATATACATGAAATCTATAATTTTTCAAAAACAATTAAAAAAATAGTAAATGGTAGTGAAGTTATATATTTGAAAATGTACAAAACCCTTAGGGGAAGAAAAGCAAATTAATACGTTTTGATTCTAACCTCCTCAAATGTCGTGTGTCTTTACAACGCATATCAGTGAAACATTTTTCTCTAAGAACCAGCTCCGAATATGCAGAATAGAATCCGACATCCAATATATACATAGTACATACATAAGAAAGAAGAATAATAGAGCTCTAAAGTCAGTAGGTACACCATATAAAATGCAAAAGTGACACAGTCGCGATCTAAAACAACGTTATACCAGACAATTTTGCTGGAGCTTTTCCTGTCAGAATGTTCTTAGGCAATGCAGCTCAACTCATGCTGCTTCCTACCCTACACAGAGGCTTTTGTTCTGTTCAGCTCACATAGGTACATATAAAGTGTGAGGCACATGTTGGCTCGTGGTAGGTAACCTAGTTTCTTAATGCTGAATACCTTAGTATTGTAGGCTGCGGAAAAATTAATTGTTGTTAACGGTACCATGCTCATATTATTTTTGGGGGAGAAAGGACCGTTGTTGGGGTTTTTATTGATTATAGTACAAACAAGCGTTTGACCACCATCTTGCCTGGTGTTAAGCAGCGATGTGGTATACGATGAAGCATACTTTCTTATTCACCTTTGACTTGAACATACCACAGCCCCCCTAGCAAAGTGATCCAAGAAAGACATGACAAGACATACCAAGCACTGAGATTGGTTGAAACAAGCTACGTCGCACGATGTGTGACATAGCAGCTAATCACAGCGCTTATATTGTTCTATGTCGTGTCTCTCTTGATGCCCTTGCTAGGGCTGCAGACATGATCGACGGAAGTCCTGACTGATTAATTCATCAATGACTGGTCAAAGCCCAGCCTAAACCCTTGAGCCTTGAAATATTGTAATTTTTTTGGGGTTTTTTTGTGATGTTTACGTAAGATAAGGATTTTTCAAAATTCATCGCCTAAGAGGGTAAAAAGGGTAGAAGTTTATATGCGAAAAACGTTAATTTTGGAATTATGGTTCTAAAACGTGTTGGCAATATTTCTAATCAGAAATAAATACTAAAACTGCGCGAATGGAATCGTGGGGCGTCAACTAGTTTAACATAATTATGCTACCTTCCATAGAGACTGTAGTAAAATCCATTCCCTAAACCAATATGTTGTCACCTTCTGACTTTCGAAAACTTGCAAAGGTTTGACGAAGACAAAACACGGTAGAATTCTTTTATTTGCCAAGGTCCAAGTGCTAATGAATGTAGGATATCTTCCTAGCTTTTTCCCTACTTTCCGTATACACTTTGCCACTCTATGTCCGTGGAATACAATAGAAACTTTTCCTCATCGACATCGCTTATAAATAATGCATCAACACTCAGTCCGGGAAGACATAGTTCCAAAGTGCTAGTGTTCAAATGTCCAGTGTAATTTGACGCCTCTATGGTAGCAAATTCCTTAGCAAGACAGACCAAAATCGACATCTACTCTGGAGAAAATGAAAACGTTTGTGAAACTTTATCAATATCTAGGAAAAAACCCTATTAGCTGGACGATAGTTACGAGAACCGTGTATTGGAAGATGAGATGACCTGGCCCCGTACCATGAGAGCTTAAAGTAACATTGTTTTCGCTGTGAAATAGTGACAGTGTTATACAACTCGTATAGCGCTATCCCTCTCACACAACGATAACAATAATAGTTTAAGGCCTCATGGTACGAGGGTTGGTATAATCCGTACTTTATGGCCAGTAACAATGATCAATACTCAAGTATTGTCGCTGGATCAGTTTGTCTCTTTTCCACAGACACGGTTAGAGAGAGTCAACCGATACTTGAGCAGGGACCTAAGTTTGTACCATCTGAACTCCATTCTGAGGCCACGTGACCTAGAAGAAGCATCATGGGTATAGACGTTCCATCCACCTCACCGAGGAATTTAGGTACATATTATGTACATAACTATATCAGGCTTTCGCTTAACTGGCATTGGTAAAGATTGTGCTAGGAACTATCTTGCGTGTAAAAGGATCCCGAGCAATGAAACGTTCGTTCCTAGAAACGTTCTAAATATGAACTACTTTTTCTATGGAAACAATGCATGAAAATATTTTTTCTCGTCTCCATTAAAAATCGTAAATTTTCTGCCTCGGGAGATGAACATTTTGTATGAGGATTAAATCCTTCTTTTTGCATTTCTCCACCTTGTCGCCATAGTAAAAGTTTTTCATATTGACGAGCCCAACAACGTTTCTAAGACCATTGCTCAGGGTCCGTTTACTTTCCTTACTTTCATAAAGGTTACTGGTATGAACGTAAAGCTAGTTCAATATTCCCAGTATTGGAGCTTTCAATGAAATCCGTTCATTCACTATACAAAAACTATTTTAAATATACTTTTAGCGTTCAGCACGGAATGCGTGTTAAGCCCTGAAGGATTATTAAACAGCACAAGTTATTCCTTAGCTATTTCTGGGCTAAGTTTACATGTACAATTTACTTTTTTACATTACGATGGAAAGAGTGACACGTAAATTCGTTCGTAATATTCGTCCACTGCTGAACACAGGCCTCTGCTATTGCATGCCACTTTTATTGTCTGGATTTTGAAAATTCTTCATTGCGATCACCGAATCCAGCTGGACTACCAGCGAAGTTTGTAACGTTCTTTAATGCATAGTAAAAAAACAAAGTCGCCTCCCGCTGTCTGTCCTTATGTATGCTTAGATCTTTAACAACTACGCAACGGATTTTGAAGCGGTTTTCTTTCATAGGTAGTGATTCTTGTGGAAGTTGTATATATATAATAACACTATTAATTACAGACTGAATGACCATCAACGCACAGCCCAAACAGCTGAACGTAGGAACTTCAAATTTGGCAGGGGCTTAGCTTAGGTGTCGTAGGGGTGCACTAAGGAAAAAAATCCCAAAATTCCTACGGGAACGGGATTTATCGGGAAATACAGTTTGTATGAAAAGTTTAAACCGAAGAAGTTAGAGGCTTGAAATTCAGCATGTAGGTACCTTAGGGCATGCAAAGCTTAAATACGACAGGATTTGAAAAAATGTCTCTAGCATATACTCGTATTGGCAAAACAACGTTTGCCGGGTAAGCTAACTTCATATATAAAAGGAAAAGCCGACTGACTGACATATAAGCGCACAGCCCAAACGGCGAAACGTAGACACTTGAAATTTGGTACGGACGTAGCTTAGGTACCATAGGGGTGCACTAATTAAAGGAATTCCTGAAATTCCCACGGGAACGGAAATAGACAGGAATATTCTTTTGTATGAAAAATCTAAACGGCTCAAGTTAGACGCTTCAAATTTGGGATACAGGTTCACTAGTAATCTATATAGGCAAAACAAGGTTTCCCGGGTTAGTTAGTGGGTTTGTAAGTTTCATAATTTCATCTGCACAACACGCATGTCCGCACCGAGAATTCAGCTGTTGTGTGACGTCATGGCTGCATTATGCTCCTGCTATACTAGTAATTGGAGGCTCGCCAACTGGGTGACTCTACAGCCGTGCTTTGTCGCACACCTACGGCTAAGTCTAGGAGACAATAAAGGAAAGTCGTCTTTTAAAATAACATATTACTGATCCTGCTTGCAGTAGCTGGATGCGGGGAGAAGCCGAAAACAGATCACAGTGCGTGCAATTGGAGACGCCTATGTCCAGTAGTGGACAAGTATGGGCTGATGATGATTGCTGATTCAGCAAATCTTCAGAAACAGAGTGAAAAGAGTGCTGATTGAGACGACGCTGGTACTGATGGTATTAAGTGGGTATACATTATTGGAGAAGGCGAGCAAATAAGCGTTTAGAGCAAGGCTGTCCAAACCATGGCCCGGTTTGGATTATTGCGGCCCGTAGAACCTTTTTTATCATCTTTATTTAAACCAAAAGCAAGTAGACGCGCACGTCTCCAGAGAATGGCCCGTACGCCGAGAGCCAGGTAGGGCTTGGGTAGCGGTGGGATTATCCCTGAATCTTCTTAATTTAAATACATTAATGAGCAAATAATTTTTCTCGCGATGAAATTCAAATGTTTTGGGTATGTTCGATCATGTCGCACACATCACTATTCACTGGAGAATTCGGGGAATTCCCTTTTCCTTTCATTTTATTTTTATAATTTTTTTGCGGCCCAGCAATGTATTTAGTCATTTTTATTGGCCCTGGGTTTCATCTAGTTTAGACACCCCTGGTGTAGAGCAGGCACATAAGGTAGAGACGGCATAGACTAACAGTGTGGTTTCAACCTTCACCATCCAAAGGAAATATATCCCACTTTATTTTGAACCTTAGTCCGTTTGAAACATGTAGCAACGGCAACGCGGAAAAAATATCTCGCGTTTAACTTCGACGTTATTTTCTAACGGCGTTATGCAGTGTTTCTCTGCTATCACATTGCGGATACGCGGGTGTATTTATGAAAGAGGATGTTTTCCTGAATACAAACATAAGATACATACAATATACCTTTCAGTCGATGGCGAGAAAACACTGCTTAGAAAACCACGTAGGTACCTTGGAATGTTCCAGAAACCCAAAAGCCATCAATCTTCGTTCACTCAGACGTCCCTCACAAAAGGCTTAAAATGCTAGACTACAGAGACTGTAAGCTGGCCTGTGTTTTGTAAGATAAAGTATGAATTGCCGGCTCATGGTTTGCTAGCAGAGTACCTATACATTGGTATAAGGTGCTAACAAATGAGGTAGATTAAAGATGTTACATTACAACGATGAAAATTGAAGGAAATCCTTATTAAACGGCTTCTTGACTGTTGATAGAAGAATCGCTCAACTGATTTGTAAAATAAGAAATAACACTAGCTCAGTGCTCGGTTACTAAGACTCGGAAGTACTTGCAATCGGAAAGTTCTTGGTTTGACACTTGGCATGTACCAATGGAACTCTTCTTCAGAGCTTACGTAATGCTGATGTGGTGAAGGAAAATATCTTGAGGAAACCAGTTTCTTGAACCCAGTAACAGCGTTCCGCCCATAGGTATCATGTTGGGTTAAACACGCTGGGTCAACAGTGGACATTAGCTTAGCAAGTGCCTCAGCCTACTCCGCTTTGGAATTAAATGGCGTGAATCTATTATCGTCTATCTACTCTTATAATTTTCGAGCACAGTTACGCTTGGAAACATTAAGACATTTGTTGATTTTGCGTCGAACAAAGACTAAGGCAAGGAGGCTCAACATGGCCATTTCGAAAGAAGGGCTTTAGAACTTTCATTTTATTCCCAGGGCAACAAACCTACCAACGTAACTTGAGTAACGTAAAATAAGTAGATACCTACCACTGTCACATACCGGAGTGCGATCAGTCAAGAAACAGGCCTGACAGTTTTTACGACACTACCTGTGTCAGTAAAACATCAATAAGGTGTACTTGTTATATTAAAATAAATAAATAAATACACTTCACGCCTTTTAATCCCAAAGCCCTACCCCGCTTTGAGGCACTTGCTTAATAAGCAAATGCCTACGGTTCACGAAGCGTATTTAACCCAACGTGACAGGGGGTGAGCCCATCGCCGTTATAGGGTTCACACACCCTGTGGTGTGCGGGTTTCATCACGATGTTGTCCTTCACCGTACAAGCGGTGCGTTGCGTACATAGGCTCTGAAAAAGAGTCCCATTGGCACACGTCCAGTAGCCGGTCTCGAACCCGCGACCTCCCGGTTACAAGTCAAGTATCCGACCAACTGGACTACAGACGCTTGTTATATTGTGACATGTAAACAATTCACCTTACATGACATTCACGCGACTTTCAACCTTAGGATCGTAGACCAGATTCTTGACAGGTTATAGAAACAATCGAATTTCTCTCTCAAAACCTATACAGCGACTAATCAAATCGAAAGAGAAAACACAATCAGTATTTTCCATCTAACCACAACAAAACCACAAAACGTTGATCTTGCCACGGGAAATTGAAACTCGACAGCAAAGATCAATAAAATATGGCCATCGGTAAGTAGAAAGTTCCATTTTGCGGCCGCAAATCAGATAAAGTGATTTGAGAAAGACCATTCACGAAAAGTTACGGCCCAAAGAAGTTATGCCTTTGCGTTATGCGTTAATGAAAAAGGTACTGAAACGAAGATAATGAAATTTCTAGACTAAGAAGCTAAGGCACTGTTTTGTTGTGGTTACTGGAAGTTTCTCTGGCAAATGTAAAGATGGCGCTAGTCGTTTATTATGCGAAGTGAAGTAGACAAATATCACAATATAAGTACGCTTTTAATGTTAAATATGGTCGTCTTTCACTTTACTGGAGAAAAGAGTTTCGACGCAACAGATATGGTTAAAAAAAGTTGTGTGGTTTTACGAAACCACGGTAAAAGTGAAACTCCGTACTCCGCGGCCGACCGTCACGCGACATGCGACACAAAAAGTTTGAGACGATGTAATAAAAGTTTCACTTTAATAAATAATACACTTCACGCCTTTTAATCCCAAAGCGGGGTAGGCAAAGGCACTTGCTTTAGGCATTTGCTAAAGCAAATTCCCACGGTTCACAACGTGAACAGGGGGTGAGCCCATCGCCGTTAAAAGGTTCACACACCTTGTGGTGTGTGGGTTTCATCACGATGTTGTGTAAAAAGGAGTCCCATTGGTACACGTTCAGTAGCCGCACTCGAACCCGCGACCGCGGTTAGAAGTCATGTATCCGACCAACTGGACCACAGACGCTCTAAGACGTTAAAAATGTTATTAATATATGAAGAAACAGACATACATGTGTTAATAATTCCTCTTAACGTCCCATATCAATTGATAGTCAAAGATTATCTTCAGAAGTGTGTACTACAATATTGTAGATGGCGCCATTAGTTGTTAACATGGTGGTAGATGGTAAAATCCAACGCTACCACGATAAAGCCCCGGTCTAAAGCTTCCCCGAGTCTTTCACCTTTCAACAACCATTTCATACTTAATCAAGTCAGATTAGTGACTATTCTATATGAATAGAGTTCAAAAACCATAAAAAAAAGTTTTAACTTCATCCTGCCGCAGCTCCAGAGTTGCATGCATCAGCATGTTCCAGATTAGGCGCTTACGTGGATTGAGATCCAAGACTTACCACGCCCCATATTGCTTGAACTTAGTAGTCAGTATAGAAGCACCAAGACTACGAACGAATCATGTCCACGTCAAAATTTTACGAGCGAATGTCGTCAATTTCTCAGAGTTTCCAAATCCTATCAACAGATGGCGTCATATGCGAAACCAGACTAAAGGCAAATCTTAACAGATGGCGCTACATGCAAAACTGGGCTAAAGGTACTCACATTCTCCTCGACGGTCTTCTTGATCTTGGCGGTGGTCTCGCTGACCTTGGCGCCCGCCTTGTTCACGGCCGAGTACAGGAAGTTGCCGAGCGACTTTGCGCCGGCCACGGCTTTTGTTGTCACTGTTGGGAGTAAAAAAAAGGAGTGGTGGAGGCGTTCGGTTAACAAGTACCTCTGCGTACAGCAGTGTCGAAGCTACCTTATAAGCCGATTCCCATCACCTTACTTTAGAGATACACTACCTATTATTAATCAAAGTAACTAGGGAAGTACTTACTTACATACCGAATACACTCATATACATACATACATAGACTTCACGCCTGTCTCCCAGAGAGGTAGACAGAGACTACAGATCTCCATTTGTCACGGTCCTGACATAATCTCTTTCGTCAATCGACTTTCATCCATTCTCTCCATATGCCCAAACCACCGAAGCATGCCCTTTTCAAACCGCAACTTTCTCTTATCACACTATTCCTAACCTGTCATTCAATGTCACGCCTTTCATGCTCCGCAATGGCGGGATTTCTTCGGCATTGACTTTACTTTTATGCTTCTTCTGCCATATCCAACTTTCACTCCCGTACATTAAGGTATTATCATATTTTTTCCTAAAATACCTATCAACCTAGGTAAGTTTTTGGTTTTGGCTTACCTTCCGAAAAATTCGTAGCTTCGCCACTGGCGTACAGTGCTTTGGTATTATATAGGGAAAAACTCATAAACTAATGGCGCTAGTTACGTTCGACAAAAAATTACGATTGGTCAATGGATTGTCACTACAAGTTGGCTTGATTGATTACGTCTAGTTTTATTGATTCGTATGGCTCAAGCGTACGGAGTCAAGTGCTCACGGCATCTGTTATAAGCTTCACGTTTTCTTTCTTATTACTTGTATGCGTGTGTTTACTTTGGAGGAACATAACATAACACCATACTTAATGAAGTAAAACATACATACATTCCCGCCTGTCTCCCAGAGGGGTAGGCAGAGACTACAGATCTCCATTTGTCACGGTCCTGACATACCCCTTTCGCTTCATCTACATTCATACATCTTTTCATACATGACCTCCGGTTTCGAGTACTTTTCACGCCACCTTCGGCCAGGACATCACCAATCTGGTCAACAGATGTCCTTCTGGGGCGACCTCTATGAATTAAAGATTAAAAGATAATAAAAAGTACCCCCCTGAGGAACACAGGCGTGATGTGGAACTATGTTATTTATTTAATACCCGAAAACACGAGTCGCGAGACATATTCTGGTTCTGGGCAATTAATATGCCAAACTTAGACCTAAACCCTAATAAAGAAGCTGATTAACATTCTGTGATATTGTTCCCTAAGCATCATGTCTTCAAAAATCTTTAACACAGTTTTAAAACTAAAATCGTTTTAAAAAAAAGGATAATAAGTAAACTCCAACTAAACGAACACTGTCCATACTTTTTACTTTCACAGTATACTCAACAATTCTGCATGGATAAAGTATTTCTTTGTAAGAAACGAAGTTTAGTATCGATCCATGATTTCTTAGAAACTTTCCTACTGTAAGTAGGTGTAATGTACTTCTAGGAACTGTTACGATACAATGTGAGAATCTATATTATATAAAAATGAACTGATGTTCGTTAGTATCGCTAAAAGTCGGGAACGGCTGGGCCGATTTGGCTAATTTTGGTCTTGACTTACACGTGGAAGTCCAGGGTAGGTTTAAAATGTCTCTTCCAATCCACGGAGTACAAAGGCCACTTCCTATGGCAAAACAAATATTTGCCGGGACAGCTAGTTCAACAATCTATGTTGTTTGAAATGCTTCTTTTTTACCTCAAGAGAGAACAAAAAAGTTATGCTTATATACCCATTAACTGTTTTTGTAAACACATCTAAATTCTCGTAATCGAGGAGAGCTAGCTGATTAAAGGAAACTGATTTTGAAGATAATATAAAGTAGTAAAAAAGAAGGTCTTAAGGATTGTTGTTTTCAATGTTACTACTTTCAGTACTATACAGAGTATAAAAGGTCCCCGAGCAATGGTCTTAGAAACATTGTTGGGCTCGTCAAAATGAACAACTTTTACTATGGCGACAATGCGGGGAAACGTAAGAATTGTTTTTCGTCCCACAAAATAGACAATTTTCTGCCTCGCGAGATGACATTTTGTACAGAAATGACACGAGTTTAAATACATTAAATACCTAAATATCTTCAAAAAGTAATCCTGAACTATCATCCTGTGTCTTTCTGAAGTTTAACAACCTAAAAAAAGCAACACTGAAATAAAACTAGAACATAAAAAAAAATAACAAAGGCATTTATTCTGAAACGATAACCTAGATCTCAGAAGTTTTTTTCTTTGTCTCACTCTAATAGCAAGGGTCAAAAAGAAACAAACGCGTCTCAAACATAAGATAAGCATCGATTTTCCTTTCAGAATATGGGCCTTAATGTATAGAATATAAGGTGCAACAAAAATAATTAAAATTATACCAACATTCATGCATATCGGGAACTTCAATGGCGTCTACGGAAAACACTGTTTTACTCCGACTATCTGAAAGAAACGTGTGCAAAAACAAAACAAATGAAACAATAATAGCAACAAAAAAAAACAAAAGTATAAAGAACTTAAAAAACAATAAACATTGAGTAGAGGTGTCATTTACATAGCACTGTTTTCTTATCTGTTGGTCTTGATATACGATAAAATTGAAGCTGCTTCCGGCAGAGTCTAACTACAAATACACACTTCACGCCTTTTAATCCCAACCGGGGTAGGCTGAGGCACTTGCCAACCCACGGTTCACCAAGCATTTGTAACCCAACGTGACGGGGGTGAGCCCATGGCCGTTATAGGGTTCACACGCCTTGCAGTTTGCGGGTTTCATCACGATAGGACAACCCTTCACTGTACGCTCGTTGCGTTGCGTACATAGGCTCTGATAAAGAGCCTCAGACTGGATGGTATGCAATTTTAAATACAGTATGATTCTCTATCAAGTCAGCAAATTGAATTTTTTGTGGATAAAATTGACAAAATTTAAATTTCATTTGTTTTAAATTTTAATGGAAGGTTTTTGACAGGTGGCTTACGTACAGTTCTAAGAAATGTCAATAGTTGGCACTACCTAGACAGGGTTGTCATTTCATATTATTATTTTTTGTTGACAATTCTAAAATGAATTTCTCCTTGAGATCATGTCTGATTAGCGCCATCTGTGAGATGTTTTGGAACTACTTTTGACATGTTTGAAGCTAACAGAAAACCTCTCATTTCATTTGCAAGAATTACACTATATAAAGTCTTCCAAAACAATTCATCATCGTCATCATCATGTCAGCCCACTGACGTACACTGCTGTACATAGGCCTCCCCAAAGGCTTGCCGAAAACAATTAATCAACTTTAATAACAAATATTGAATATGCAAGAAAGCGGAGCTATGTATCTGCAGTCCGTGCGACCTCGCGCGATATTTCACAAATCGTCAGTGAAGTTCTAACAGTGTGTAAGTCATTTTTTGGTGTTTTTTACATTTGAGGAGGTTAGGATCAAAACGTATTAATTTAGATGTAACCAAATTTTATGAAAAAAGAGGAAAACTTATACTCTTAGGCCCTTTACTCTTATAAACCATAAACAATCCATTCCCTGGTACATATACATGAAATCTATTATTTCTCAAAAAAATTAAAAAAATAGTACATGGTAGTGAAGTTATATATTTGAAAATGTACGAAAATCCTTAGGGGAAGAAAAGTAAATTAATACGTTTTGATTCTAACCTCCTCATTTGATACCAATCGTCACGGTAACTTTTAATCAATAAATGTTTCTAAAAAAAAAACAACTTTTATTTCTTCATTAAGGCGATTTAAAATACTTTTTCCAAATAATGTATAGGTACCTCTAATGTAGCTAACTAAAATTTTACGCAGTTATTTTGCTCTCCTGCAAAGTACATTTCTTCTTTACTTACACACTGTTAGAACTTGACTGACGTAATGCATACCCTCATTTCAAACACTAGCTTTTAAACTGGCAATCTACAAAAGTGAGATAATGGGGGGTTTTCTGACAGGTTGCTTATTACAGTTCTAAAAAATGTCAATAGATGGCACTACCTAGACAGGGTTGTCATTTCATATTTTTATTTTTTGTTGACAATTCTAAAATGAGTTTCTCCTTAAGATCATGTCTGATGAGCGCCATCTGTGAGATGTTTTGGAACTACTTTTGGCATATTTGAAGCTATCAGAAAACCTCTCATTATTAACCCTTAACCAGGCAGAGGGAATATAGACCCCACCGAAATTTGAACCTTAGTCCGTTGAAACAAAGTCTAAAATCAATTAATTACAGACAAACCGTCTGCCTGTTAAAGGGTTTGAAAAAAGACAAGAATAATACCGTTTCCGACACCAGCCGGCTGTTCTTCTGTGGGCGTTCCACCAGTAGAACCTGGCCTGCTGTCCGCTCCGCCAGTGGCACTGTACAATTCAAACGTCGCAATTAGAAATAAAATTCACAGTGTGTCTGCATCAATGCACCTGGTAGAAGAAGTGTCTAAGCACCGTAATGGGAAATTTTCTTTGACGCTTTTCTGACGGGGGTATGTCAGGACCGTGACAAATGGAGATCTGCAGTCTCTGCCTACCCCTCTGGGAGACAGGCGTGAAGTGTATGTATGTTTTTCTGACAGATTTTCGGGCGGAGAACTGTCATTACTGTCATACTTTCCTAACAAATTTTGACAGTAGCGATAGTCTTCCGCCCGAAGAATCTGTCAGAAAAACGTCAAAGAAAATTCCCCATTATGATACGAAAAAAATTGCAATGGACATGGAATGAGGAGTTCTCTAAAAAAAAAACACTAATCTGTCAAAGATCGTAGAAAAAGAACTCGCGCCAAAAACCAACTTATGGTGGGCATACATGATCCTTCCTATCGTCCAATCGGCATGATGCTACCGATTGGATCAGTTAGAATTGACCGTGTGTGCGAGTGGATTGGCATGACCGTTAGAAAGCCACTCGCACACACGGTCAATTCTAACTGATACAATCGGTAGCGTCATGCCGATTGGACGATAGGAAGGATCATGTATGCCCACCATTAGACTTGCAATTCTAAACGCCCAAACTAACGTTTAGAATCAAACGAGGCAACGATATGATGAACAACATCATCATCATCATCATCAGCCCATACTTGTCCACTGCATTAAGAACATACAGGAGTAAAACAGTAAGAGACAATACCTTCTGTCCGTTACTGCGTGTCACGGTAAATATGGATCCAAACTGTCAAATCAGTAGTAAAAGTGACAGTTTGGATCCAGAAAAACATCGTTGTCCATAAATTTTAGTGGGAAAGAGACAGACTGAAGGTGGTATGCGGCTTGCAAGTTTACTTGTGTTTGGGCTGAGGAAAACAGATGCAATATCTTATTTATATCTTGAAGTCGCTCTTTTGTGGAGATTTTTTTTTAAAGAAGCCTCCTCATTGAACATTTTCATAAATGTGTGAGAGTGAATAACGAATTTTCTAAAAAAAAAAACAATCTGTCAAAGGTGGTGTCAAACGAAAGAGATGCGACTACGACAGTTCATATTCGTTCTCGCTCATTTGTGAGAAGGTCTTTTTTAAAATTGATAATTGTAATTTTATCACATCCCTTTCTTTTACACTTTGTAAGGAATATTTTTTATTGATAAGAACTTTACTCATTGGTACAGTCGGCCAATAATCTGTCTACCACTTTAAGGTGAAAACTCACATTAATGTCGTTTGACTTTAAGGTTCATTTTTACTTGTCACCTTCACCTTATTGACGTTTTAGTGACACAGAAAGTGTCATCAGAGCTGCAACCCTAGCAAGGGCGTCAAGAAAGACACGACATAGAGCAAATACGCGCTGTGATTGGCTGCTATGTCACACATCGTGCGACTCAGCTTGATTCAACCAATCGCAGTGCCTGATATGTCTTGTCATGTCTTTCTTGGAGCGCTTTGCTAGGGGAGCTGATGAGACCAGTTTCTTGACCAACCATAGTGACAGTAAAAATGGGACAGAATAGTAATAATACCTTATGAGTTTATTCGCACTACGTCCAATACGAATCCGATCGGAATCCGTCAAAGTAATTGTAGGTATAGTTGAGCGGTTGCACACTACGTCCGACCCGAATCCGATCCGAAAAAAAATCGTGTAAATTACCACAGAAATAGTTCTACGATTTCTCCGGACCATCATTTCACGGGTTCGGATCGGGCGTAGTGCGAAACCGCTCTTAGGCTACGCACTACATCCGATTTCCGATACGTCATCCGATTTCCGATACGTCATCCGATTTCCGATACGTCATCAGATTTCCAATACGTCATCAGATTTCCAATACGTCATCCGATTTCCGATAAGTCATCCGATTTCTCACCTTCATCCGTGAATCTCTATTATGTAGTAACCAGAGTATAACTTAATGCTCTGTTTTGCTATGTGTAACGGCGTAAAATGACGCATATCATATGATAACATGAATAGTAGTGCGAAAAGCATTATTCGATTCCAGCGCGAGAATCCTTTTTTACCGACGAAAAACGAATATATGACGCTTTGATAATACTTATGGGGAGGGGTATGCCCAAATGTGACCCCATATTAATTTGGAGATAAAAAAATCATTTTTTTAACATTTCCTGCGGTTTAGTTTTTAAAGAAAATGTTTCCATATTCTCACGGATTCTGATCGTCTTCGGGTCGGACGTAGAAGCGTAAGTATTTTATTTGTAAGTATCGTTAAAATAACTTAACTGCCAGAGTTTTTACTATTAAAAAGGTTTTTTTTTTTAATCACTATGAACAAGCATTTGACCACCATCCTGCCTGTTGTTAAGCAGCGATGTGGTCTACGATGGAGCACACTTGTTCAGTAGGTACCTATTCACCCGCGACTTGAAGGTGACTATAAAAAGGATGTAAGTAAGTGTAACAAATAAAATTGAAATCCTTTGTCTCTGGCAGTTAAAATATTAACAAATCTCTAACAGCGGGGACAAGAAGTAATAACAAATTGCTAATATTGCATGACATCTTTCTATGTCAATGAATTCTTATGAAACAAATGTGGTGTTATACTGCTTGTAAAAGGACCCCAAGCTATAGTTTTAGAAACGTTGAGTCAGTATGAACAACTTTTACTATGGCGACAATACAGGAATACGCAAAAAAATATTCATAGCCATAAAAAATGGATAATTTTTCGCCACGGGAAAAATAAAGTAGTGACAGTATGAGAAAATGAAAAATAATTCAATCCCCATACAAAATGTTGTCTCATTTTTAATTTTCCCATATTGTCGCCATAGTAAAAGTTATTCATATTGACGAGTCCAACAACGTTTCTAAGACCATTGCTCGGGGTCCTTTGACACTCTGTATACAATCAGCCAAAAATGTACTCTATCAGTTTTGGTGACACTTCCCGTGTCACTAAAACATCAATAAGGTGGAGTTGTTATATTGTGACAAGTGAACAATGAACCTTAATGTCTAATGACATTCATGTGAATTTCATCCTTAACAGATTATTTGGCTGACTGTACAGTGCAACAAGGATATTTTGGCATAGAGTGCTGAACATTTAATATGATTTTTCGAGATGTCTCCTCTTTATTGGGTTTTTTAGGTCCTTTGTTAATGTTTCTACTGTGATACTATGGAATATTATCAATCCAAAGTAAATCTGATTACCTTAATTGGTTTTAAAAGCATTTTTTGCCACTCGCCAAAAGATCCTTGTCATAATGTATTTATAGTTTTTAGTAACTTTTTGGCCACAATTAGATACATTATTGCAATATTAGCATGTTGTAAAATGTGTACTATAAATATTAAAAAAAAAAGAAAACCACAACATGAAAATGGAAATGGGGGTTTGCACAGAATAAATGAGTCACTGACTAATTAGTGTTTATTTGAGTATATATTTGTGAGAAGCATTGGTGTTGATTTATGCAATGTGTTGATATTAAAAAAAAAATTAAAAAAATGGCTCTCATATCTATGGCCATTTGCCCTAAAAGGAAAAGTCAGAAAAAAAAGTATAAAAAAAAGAAATAACAAGATGTTCAACATTTCTGTATAGATCAAGTTGAGTACATAGTAAATATGATTAAATAGTATTAGTGTGTTTAAGCCACACATAAAATATTACATAAAAATAGTAAAAATATAAGCTCAGGGTCAAAAACTTCAAAACTTATGTGGTGGTGCTTGATTTCTTTTATTTTTTTCTCGCTATACATACTTAAAACCTTTTTTTTAAACAAAAACCATCAACAATTAAACCAGCCAGCAAAATACGAATGCTCTAGAAATAAAACACCAATGTCTCGGAGGAAGCAAAGCTGAATACTTACAGTGCGTTATATAAACTCATTTCATCTGCAAAAACCCCCCATACCTAGTGTACCTCGAGTTATCATCGTCATCCTTCCCTTCCGGCTTCGGTTCGGACGCCTCCGTGGCCTCCGGAGCTGGTTCGGCCACATCTGGAACTGGTGTCTCATTTTTCCTCAAGCCTGGAATCGGTATGCCAGAGCCGAGCCAACCTGTCATCTGGGACTTGACATTGTTGATCAGGTCCAACTTGCTCCCACCCTTTGTTGGGCTGCTGTTACAATTAAATAGGAATTATAATAAAAATCTATTTTATTCATGTTTTAGATTGTTAGAAATCAAAATCTAGACATATGATGGTGATTAATGCAGTGACCTACTTTTTTTAAGACAGATCAATAGGGAATGCAAATTCTTATGCAATGAGTCAGTGTGTGGAGTGCAAACTTCAGCGTGTAGTATTCTTAAAATAACATTGTACAAATGAAATTACACTTAAAAGGTGTTATCTGCAAATCCAATAACGGGAAGGTGACGGCACTTAACAATATTGCGTAAAAAAATACACTGAAATCGAACGGAAACGAAAAATAACGCGTAAAGTTTTATAACAAAAAGTATGTAAACAAAAGAAACCTGACCTTTGTTTTTCACCTTCCGCCGAGGGCTCCCCTACGTCCTTGGTCGGTGTCGGGACTTCTTCATCCTGTGGCTCGCCCTTGGCAGCTCCCATCCACGAACTGACCTGATTAGTGAGTCCTGAAAACATTTTCACAAGCACTAGCTACACCAACTACACAGATCACAAACACTGAGCAATATTCACTACGCCTCAACAGTTTCGAACATGACACAAGGTCCGGGCGGATGCGATGCGACTGCGGAAAGCGCGATCAGCTGAAAAACTGTGGAAATTCGCAATCGACCAGGGAAACTAGGATTTTACTGCGCATGAAAACTTGCGCTATTCGAGTGTCCTAAACATGGTTCCGTTTTTGCTCGTGTTATAAAGCATAATATCGCTTCGAATATTTGAAGATTAAATATAAACACATTGCGCTAAAAACGTAATAGCTGCATGATAAAAAGTGTAAGATTAGAACATGTATTGATGTTTTTTGCATGTATCTAATCTGTAAATTCAGTTTTATAATTTTTATTAGTTACACCAAAATATATGAAACAAAACGCACTGTCAATGTCAACACAACGAACCATAGACAAACTTGACAGAGAGGATCTATAAAAAATGCTTTGACATTTCGAATGCGAATCAAATGACAACAACCACAAATGACGTTTTGTGTGATAGATTTATCATTTTTTCCGTGTTTATACAAGATTTATCGTAAATCTATTGTTTCGATCCTCAAATGTAACGGGTAAAGATATTATTCGTATTTACGCGTCGTAAAAATTACCATTGTTGACGACGATAATCGGAAAATCTCAAAATGACGGAGGCAAGACGAATGCAACTTCACCTTGGGAAGTGCATAGAAGATTTGGATAAACTGTACAATGTTCCCGATTTGAAGACGAAAAAAGCCAAAATGTAAGTTACCAGTGCCTTGGGACATTTCTATTTTACAGAATAACTTTATTTTAGATGTTATTAACGAGGGAATTCCATTTTAGGTTATGCAAAACAGCTCAGAAATTATTTGAGAGTGCAGAGCAGGCATACAACAAGGGTGACGAGGAATATTCGTATGTGTACTACATGAAGTACCTGATGATAGTGGCGTACATCACCAATGACCCGGAATATCAGAGAGACAAAAAGTTTTTCACTGACATGTTGGGTATAAAAAACTCCAAAAAGGCTATTGATACTGCTGAGAAACTGAAGACTAGCTTGATTGTCCGGTAAGTTGTTACCCTGTACTGGTACATACACATAGAGACAAAGAGTCCTTCAGCTGCTAACATGTCTTACAACATGTATTTTATATTGAATGTTTGTTATGGTGATACAAAGATTCATATTGTTATGATCAAATAAAATTAATATAAAAGTAATTTAAAGAAATTTTTTGTCAATTGTACTGTACTTATATGTATTAATTTGAAGTTGTTAATCTAATATTACATGTAAGTAAGATGCAACCTAAGGAATATTTTCTCCTATGTTTTTTAACCATTTTAAACAAGTATTTGACTACCTGTTCCTTTATGAGGTTGTTTGTTTACATGTCGGTTACCTATTTATATTGAATTGTATTCTAAAACTAATGTAAGAACTGTAGGTAAGTATTATGAAATCTTAATTTACAATTACCCTTACTATTTGTTATTCTTATCCCCACTTTTCAGAAAAATGCCATAGGTTTAACACATTGGCAGACAGTAAAATAGACACAATAGATTTTTTATTGTTACAACGCCTATAAGCATTCTCTGTCTGGGAAAGGGTTAAAAACCCTCTAGTTCTATCTACTTTACTAGAGATTATTGATGTTATAGTATGCATGCTGTACTTATATTTCCTACATAGTATATAGGACATCATCTATCTGTACCTATTCCCAAAAATTAGGCATTTACCTACGTCTTTTACCGATGTTGCCTCCGTTTTAAGAAGCCGGCTTTGGTCTACATAGGCATTTCAAGCTGTCGGTATTGACAGCGGGACCTATTTCAGTGATGTTAACGTTGGTACTGATAATGTTATGCATGCTAGTTTATGTATGTACATAAAAACATGTAGTCTCTCTCCCCTCCATATCCACTATTATTTTCAATGAGCAATGTTATTGAACTATCTACAGATAATAATCAAAATATTTTTCCCTCTTGTGTTATCAGAAACTTATTGCAATAACATGCCAACAGATATGAAAACGAACAGAAGGCGAAGCGGCTCATTGACATTAAGGAAACCGAACATGTCAAGCAGAAGATTGAAGAGAACCGCAAGAAAGCTATGGAAGTTGTTCCTAAGGAGCCCGAGATACCTATCAATTTTCTACCAGGTACTGTCAAAATGATTTCATAATTTTTATAATGGATTACTGCCTACCTTGCCGTAAAAGCCAGTGCACGCCACTGAATGATTGGTCTACATCTTTGGCATGATTCCGCAAAATGTCTCCTTCATTGTAGCTGGGTCTTCAGCTCTCCCAGTCTATATTGGATTCTGTAAAAATATCCTTTAGGCTTTGTTGAACACAATAAGCCACCTGTCCCGATTCTTGCTTATGCAGTAGTTGTGCCAAGTTAAAGTATTTCCATTGGCTTGGAAACATGTTAAGATCAGCTTGGCCGCTTGCCAGACTATGCTCCGAAAGCTAAAAGAATCTGCTACTGAACTGTGATAGTTTGTTAGGCTCTATGAATCTGACATAGACCCTTCTTTATTTCGACACACAGGCAAAGACACACACAGACACACGGACACGTAATTAATTGAGGTTACAAGGAAAACGTATTAATTTGCTTTTATTCAGTGGCGTGCACTGGATTTAATGACAAGGTAGGCAGTAATCCCCACGGATTGAGACCTATGTATATTTATTTATTTATTTAATGAACAATATGGAAAACTAACAGCGTAATATATCACTTATAACTAGACAGTAAAAAAGCTGTTACAGAAGCCAACAAGTTTTCACAATTAACAATAACTAGTTGCGTACATTATATAGACACTGATTTTAATACAATACTTAAAGTAAAATTAAGTTGAGCATTCCACAAAGAGTGAAGGTAATGTAAACTTTTAGACTACTTACATACATACCGACAAAAATAAATATTTAAGAATACATACATGTAATATATATATTTATAAAGAAATTATTATTTAGAAATTATATATATATATAATTATGTACAAAAATACACTAATAAATATAGAGCAGGCACCTACTACTTACCTGCATACATAACCATGCAAACATATAAACATACACTTAGTTTTTGTTCAGTACTAGTCTTTTGAAACTGCCAATTTTTTCTCCAAATATATCTATACTTTTGTACTTACTGTTATAAGTATTCACCACACGAATTAAAAACCTATTTTGTGTATATTTCTTAGAGGAAATGCAAGGAATAAATACATTGGTTGTAGAACGCCCCATAAATCTCGAACAACGTAATGAGATTTTTTCAAGAAGATATGGTGTATCTGTCCTGTAGTGTAAGATTTTATAAAACATCATTAAATCCCGATACTCTCTTCGTTTTTTTAAGGAGGGTAGTATCAGTTCCAAGTTTTTAAATTGAAAGTGTAAACGTCTTACGAACTTCTTCTGAAAACGCTCAAGAGAATCTACGTGGCGATGATACTGAGGGTTCCATACTGTTGATGCATATTCCAGACTAGATCGCACCAACGAGTTGTAAAGGACAACCGCGGTAGTAGGGTCCTTGAAGTCCTTAATGTTTCTAAAAATAAATCCTAACATTTTAAAGGCCTTGTTTGCTAATTTTTCTATATGAGCATTGAAAGATAATTTATTATCCATGAGTACTCCCAAGTCTCTCACCTCGGTAACCCTTCTGAGTTGTTCGCCAGAAATTGTATAATTATAATCAATATCGTTTTGCTTCCGTGAGAAAGTAATGATGCAACATTTCCTTACATTTAATATTAGCTGATTTTTCACACAGAGCTCTGCTAAATGGTCAATATCATTCTGAAGGTTCAAACTATCTTGCAAAGAATTAATTTTAGAGAATATTTTGGTGTCATCTGCATATAAAAGGAATTTGGATGATTTAAAACTAGAAATTACATCATTAATAAAAATATTGAACAAAAGAGGCCCGAGGTGAGAGCCCTGAGGCACCCCGGAGGTGACAGGTATAAAGCTGGACGTGAAACTTTTGATGGTGACGGCTTGGCTTCTGTTACGGAGGTATGATTCCAACCACCGCAGCAGATCTCCATGCACACCGAATGCTTTCAGCTTGGCTATGAGCAGTTTGTGTGAAATTTTGTCAAAGCACTTTGAAAAGTCAGTGTACACGGCATCCACCTGGCAGCCCCCGTCCAGAGCTTTGAGGATTACATCCGTGAATTCACAGAGGTTCGTTTCTGTAGATCTTTTATCTACAAAACCATGCTGGCCGGGAATAAGATATGAGCGGACTGCAGGAAAAAATGAGTCATAAATAATTTTCTCAAACATTTTTGGAATGATATTAAGTTTTGAGACACCCCTGTAATTGGCAACGTCGTGCTTATCCCCGTCTTTGAAAATAGGCGTTATTGAGCTTTTTTTCCACGCAGTGGGCATGACACCGCTATCTAAAGACATTTTAAATAAAATAGTCAAGGGCGTAGCTAAATTTACGCTACAGTTTTTTAGGAATAACGGGGGCAGACCGTCCGGACCCGGTCCCTTACTCGTATCTAATTTTTGAAGATAGTTCTCAACAATGTCAAAATTTAGATCGATTGAGCCTATCAGGTTCTCATTTAACGACGACGGCAGGTCGGAAGCAACGGTTCCAGTGTATTCACTTTCAAACACCGACTGGAAAAAACGGTTAAATAAATTACAAATCGACTGCCCATCGGATGCCCAAGAATCACCATGGTATACGGTATCCGGGACATCGTTGACCGATTTTTTAGATTTAATATAGGCCCAAAAACTACGAGAATTAGAGCGAATATTTTTTTCGCACTTTGTAATGTAACTACAATAGCAGAGAGACACGAGAACTTTTTCTTCTCGCCGTAAATTTGAAAAAATCTCATAATCAGCAAGCCTAGAAGTTTTCCTCTTTTTTCATGAAATTTGGTTACATCTATTTTAATACGTTTTGATCCTAACCTCCTCTTAAAACAACACAAAAATAAAATTTAAAAAATGGAACTAATAGCACCGTGTATGTGCTGCCACCTCGCGGTCGAAATGGGCAACGACTCGTCATAGTGTCACGAGCATAACTGCCCGCGACGCTGATATTCTGTGCTGTAGTGCAATTTTCGTTGTCATAAAAGTGCGTAACTTAATGTCTAGCTCTTCCGCACTCAGCGATCTCGCCTGTGTGATAGCAAAACACCAAGACGCGCGTTTTTACAATAGGACAACCAGAAGAACGGCAAAACGTCACCCATACCAGGTGGATTTACCATTTACGCGAAAACGGTTTGCGTCTACTTTCATAGTGCGAACCGCCAGGATGTGGAGTGACTTGCTGGAGTCTGTGTTTCCTGCGCAGTACAGTCTGAAGGTCTTCAAGTCACTGGGGTGAATAGGTACCTAATGAACAAGTGTGCTCCATCGTAGACCACATCGCTGCTTAACATCAGGATGTGGAATGACTTGCCGGAGTCTGTGTTTCCTGCGCATTATAGTCTGAATGTCTACACAAAACGTTTACCATTAACTATTACATTACGATTACGAACTTTGAACGCTTGCGTGAGTTTGCTAATCGCTGGCATACAGCTCGAAGAACATATGAAGCCTGTTAACGACTGAAGACGCGACGAGAACCCGACGCGAAGTCTCCGTAATGTGGTCGTCATGCCCCAGAAGGGGGAGAGTTGGCAACAAAACAGGAACGGATAAAGATAATTTTTATGGAGTCAAGAAAACGTGTGCGTTGTAAAGAGGCAAAAGCAAGTAGATGCGCACGTCTCAGAAAATGGCCCGTACAGAGAGAGGCAGGTAGGGCTTGGGTGGTGGTGGGATTATCCCTGAAATAATTAACTATTACATTTCATTTCAGATGCGGACGAAGTGACAGTCAGCAGTGAACACCTCTACAATATCCTCAAGTTGGGTAAATACAAAGTGATGCTGTTGGACGCGCGGACTCTGAAGGATTTCCTCAACTCGCACATCAATCATCCAGCTTGCATCAGTGTTCCCGAGGAGCATATATCTCCGGGGTTAGTATTTTTACTGTTGCACTGTACATTCTAATAAATCTATCTATATAAATAAAAATGAATCGCCGTTCGTTAGTCTGGCTAAAACTCGAGAACGACTGGTTCGATTTGGCTGATTTTGGTCTTGATTCATACGTGAAAGTCCAGGGAAGGCATTTATTAGTAGGTTTATTTTAACAAAGTGAACAAGCGTTTGACCACCATCCCGCCTGATGTTAAGCGGCGATGTGGTATACGACGGAGCACACTTATTCATTAGGTCTATCTATTCACCCCCAGTGACTTGAAGACCTTCAGACTGTACTGCGCAGGAAACACAGACTCCGGCAAGTCATTTCACATCCTGGTACATTTTACTACCCCTTTGTTTGTTGTTGTCGTCCTAAGGCACCCCGCTGGTGCACAGGGCCTCCGCAAGTTGTGTCCACTCCCTCCTGTCCGCGGCAACCTCCTTGGCGTCACTCCAGCTCAGTCCTGCGGCTCTCAGCTCTTTCTCCACGCTTCGCTGCCACGTGTGTACTGGACGTCCACGGGATCGCTTTCCGAGCTCTGGTCGCCACTCGAAAACAATACCAGCGCTGTTGCTTGCTCCTCTTCGAATGGTATGGCCGATCCATCGCCACTTACG